>OY829517.1:1824937-1970062 GCA_963691665.1 Clepsis dumicolana
CTTATCTAAACCGGTCGACGCGCACTGAATCTATAACGTGGTGAAAAGTCCACACGCGCGCTGGCCAGCGGTAAAGAAAAATTGTCTGTGCACTTACGGGACTCCTCGGTCTACCTCGGTGTTGGTGTGTCGTATCAGGCTACGGAAGTCGTAGCCGGCACGAGTATGTTCGGAGACCCTCAGGCCGTCAAACCCTACTGGCAACAGCAAGGTGAGGCCCGGGGGACAGTCAGACGTAGCCCCTGGTGGTGCAGACGCGGCACAGCGCGCAGGTGCGCGGGCGGGCGTGGAACCCTTGGCATCGCAGAATTGCCACAGAGTCCGCCCGCCGGAACTCTGGTCCTACGGGAAAGGCTCGCGCTGTCTCGGCGAGGCGCGTAGTCGATGATGGAGGGCTATTAAACCCTTGGCTTCAGCACGAATGCACTGGGCCGCCCACTGGCCCAGGCCTGCGGGAAATCGGACGCGGTGGCGCACGGCGCGCGGCGTCAAAAACTAGAAGGCTTTGAAGTCCTTGGCATCAGTGCGAGCACACTAAGCCGCCAGCTAGCTTAGGCCTACGGGGAAGGTGAGAACGGCAGCGCTCCTCGATGCACACACGTCACTCCGCGACACATATACGCACTCCTCACAAACCCTACTGACACTGCGTCTCAGAGGACGTCACAAAAATGTTCACAGCCTGCCAATGCATCGGGTCTGGTGCGACGCGCTTACGCGGACGCGTGGGTGGTTGGAATTACATCGCGGTACCGCGTTTGCGCTTATTTACGCGGCGTTTTTACGTCAAATTACGCGCACGAGTGACATGCGCCCACCCAGGAAGGGGATCGCCGCCAGACTGTCAGTGTGACAGATCACGGCCAGGGAATTCAGGAACGCGTTTCGTTTGACGGGATGTTAAACTCTCGTCAGCCGCTTAGTAACTTCCAAATTTAACAAACTACCACGGCGCTACGCGCAGACGTGTTTTAATTGTATACGAGCACGCGGCGGGTGTCCCTGACAATTCGTGGTAAGACGAAGTTTCGAGCTTGTACAACGAGTCGCGGTTAGTGTGCGATGAAACGAAACGTAGGTTCCGTGAAACGGAACGCTCTGACAAGGTGTCAAAGTTTTTCTCTCAAAACAACTACCTACTGTTGTTATAATTAAATTTCTGACGTTTGTGTGACTGAAAGTTGCTGAAATATGCTTTGTCGTGTAAAACCGAGACTACAGGGCGATAGCGTGGCTTTGGGCGGTTAATTTGGTACCTGATATGTGTCTGGGCACGTGTTATTCTAGTGGCAATGTCAGTTTGAAGTTCGACAATAACACATGGTGTTCCCGCTGAAAATACAGCGTCTGTGATTATTGCAGGCCTGAAATGTGCCTGCCACTCGTCAGATCAGGAGACCAGCTATCCGTGAGTACCCATGTCTTACACCAGAACATGTTATTCATTGAGATATTAACGTGTCAAAATTGGAGCTAAGAATTAGGTTAGGTTGTAGTGATTCTCACTACAATACCCCCCTTGTTAGGAAAAAGGTTAAGCCGGGCTTAACCGCAACAGCCGGTGTAGCCGGAAGAAAAAAAAATTGTGCATGCGAACCGTTGAACTTATGAATAACTTAGGATCCGCTAAAGTTAACCTAACAAGTATACGATCCTATAGGCTAGGCATGCATACCATTTTCTATGGCCCTTAGTAAATAACAGTTGGATCTCGAACTATATTATGTCCGGTTCCTGGACTATAAGGTACATTTAATCTAAGCATGCTTGGTTTGCCCAAAGCATTCCCATTAGCTTTAGTTTGCCTATCTCGACTTTAAACTATGAATTATGAGTTAATGTATTACTATATTATAACTTACTGAATTATATATTATATATATATATATATATACAAGAGGAGTGTGACAGTCGGCGCCAACTGTTACACTCTAGATAGGTATATTAGCGCACCTTATCGCGGTGGCTATGGTAAAGTCCTTGTTGTGTGAAGTGATATTGAGACTTCACACAGAGTTTTTAAAGTCAAATAATTGTGGTAGCTACCCACTGTATTGAAGAAAAAAAACTTAATTTTAATTTTTTCTCGAAAACTACCGGTCAGATTTTGATCCGGATTGTACTCCCTGAATCCTAGGGTGGCACAAGTACACAAGGTTTTAGTCTAGTTTGACACTTTTGTCAAAAAAAATTTGTGTACTAAAAATTTTGCACAGTCGAGGTTGCGAGTTGGTATACACCTTATGGTACCTTTATGATGTCCTTGGCATGGTATTTTCCCGTTTTACCCGTGTCGACGTCTTGTAGGTCATAAACGACATCTGAGTACTTCTTCGTGACTCTGCTTTTGACGAACCGCGGAGCGAGTTTCGCTGAGAAGAAGTGTGGCGCGCTTGACTGTACAAAGTTACGCCTCCACACGATATCACCCACGCTTAGCCGGAGCTCTCGGCGGCGCAGATTGTATCGGTTTGCGTTCTCTTTGTACGCTTTGGTCAAGGCGTCTGTCACACGGAGGAAAATATTTGCCAAGTCATTTAGCGTGTCAGCTTTTTCAGGCCGAGTAGGGAGCTGGAGGTCGTCTGGGGAATCTGGTGCGTTGCCGCGTATGCAGTGCAGCGCGCCATCCGCGACGAACTCGCGGCCTTTTGCCAAGAAAAATGGTGTATAGCCTGTTGCAATGCAATGCAATGTTGACTGTGCTATTTAAATAAGATTAAGGGCTATTGCTTGTTTCCTGGTGTGGCTTGCTCTTGGGGGGGTTACATTTTGGGCAGGTACTAGATAGGACCCCTCTCTCTCCGCACTGGAAGCAAACAATGCCAGGCACTGTTCGACATTGCCTGTAAGAGTGGCCTGATTTTTTACATTTTTTACAGGTCACTAAATTATTTGAAATAAATTTTCTATTGTGCTGTGTGTTGACGACAGTCACGTGACTTGATTGTTTAGACGATTTGGATCCCGAACTGACAGTGGATGGGCCGGCGTAAGCGTCAAATCGCTTGCCTAAAGTAATCAAATTTTGGATACTGTTAGTGTCACCGACGGCTAGCAGGTGCGCATATGTTGGCAGGATGTTATGCTTAATGATCTCGATAAGGTTAGCCTCCATTAGTGGGGACACTAACCTCGAATTCATTGTCTGCATTTCTAGTATGTATAAGTGTAACGGCTGGCCTGGTAGTTGTCGGTGGTCTCTAACTTTCTTTTCTAATGTGTAATCACTGTCAATGGGGGTGAAAAAAGTTTTGAATTTAAGTTGTAACTCTGATAAGGTGGTGACGTCATCGCGTATCTGCCTATAATAATCCAAAGCTTTGCCACTTAAGAAGTCGGGAAAACATTTTATGATTTTGCGCTCCGACGCGTCACGACTGCGCATATAATCATCCAACCTAAGAAAAAAGTCTGCGACGTCCGAGTCGCCTGTAAACTTTAAGTTCCATGACCGTAAGCTATCTTCGCGTATCACGTGTATAACGCGTTCATCCGGATCTGCCGTCGGCGGTTGGTACGGTTCGCGTTTGTACTGAGGTTGATCTAAGATCTTGGACACTAGCTTCGGTGCTTCTAAGTTGGTAATGGGACGATATTGTCCAGTAGTTGCGGTTGGCGCGACGGGTTGGTTAGACGGACCTGGGGTCGGTTCAGGTATGGTTTGATTTCCGCGCGGTCGAGTATTTACGAAAGAAGGCCCCGGCCTTAGGTCGGGGTTCGAGGTCGAAGTCGGTGGAAAGCGCTTTGAAACTTCAATGTCGTGACATATTTCGTCTTCACGATCCGACATGTTGGCAGCTTGTTATTGTCTGTGTGGTCCCGAACAAGCACAATAATAATAATAAGGCTTATACTTCTTCTTAACTGAGAAGTTATAATAATAATTTAATTGACTGCTAAAACATCTATTATGATGTGCAGTGAAATATTTGGAATTATAATAATGTTGATAAATTGTTTGTTGACACTATGCTAAGTTTCCATAGTGTAACTGAAATGATACATTAAATTTATTTTTACTTGGTCGGGTACACACAGATGCACATACAATAATAACTTATAGACATAGGCAAATTATCAATTTGTGGCACAAAAAGATTCATTTTTCTCAACAATATGGCCATGCTACAGAACAATGTAGGTATCCTTGACAAACAGCTGTCCACAAATCACACCAATTAAGTTTTTGAAAATCGAAGTTTCTAATTTTATGTTGAGTAAATTTATGTCAAAATTTTAATTACTAGCAACTGTTCAAGTTCAATGTTTTATTGAGTTACATTAATGAAGTTCACTTGTTTGTCTGAGAGGAAGAACAATAATATTAAAGTTGCTTAATTTAAATTGAGTTGCTAATCTAATTGTGGCCATGCCCATATTTGCATTAGTAATAATTGTTCGGGCGCCATCTGTAGTGATGCGAAAAAAAAATAGAATGTTGGGGAGATAGGACAAGTTGACAATCCAACTTGGGGAGAGTTGATTCGCTACGCTACAGCCTACTGATATAGGTTATCTAAGAATAGAAGGGTGCTCGGACAGGCACAGCGGCTTCCTAATGAACTTTTGTTTCAAGAGCCGTAGCCGGTTTAACTTCTATTGGTGTGGTTAGTGGGAGCGACAGAATGATAAGAAGGCCAATTAATTGAACACGACATTTATTGAAGAATTCAATTATAAGCCAAGCCGGCACGCTTGGGACTAACTAAACCTTATCTAAACCGGTCGACGCGCACTGAATCTATAACGTGGTGAAAAGTCCACACGCGCGCTGGCCAGCGGTAAAGAAAAATTGTCTGTGCACTTACGGGACTCCTCGGTCTACCTCGGTGTTGGTGTGTCGTATCAGGCTACGGAAGTCGTAGCCGGCACGAGTATGTTCGGAGACCCTCAGGCCGTCAAACCCTACTGGCAACAGCAAGGTGAGGCCCGGGGGACAGTCAGACGTAGCCCCTGGTGGTGCAGACGCGGCACAGCGCGCAGGTGCGCGGGCGGGCGTGGAACCCTTGGCATCGCAGAATTGCCACAGAGTCCGCCCGCCGGAACTCTGGTCCTACGGGAAAGGCTCGCGCTGTCTCGGCGAGGCGCGTAGTCGATGATGGAGGGCTATTAAACCCTTGGCTTCAGCACGAATGCACTGGGCCGCCCACTGGCCCAGGCCTGCGGGAAATCGGACGCGGTGGCGCACGGCGCGCGGCGTCAAAAACTAGAAGGCTTTGAAGTCCTTGGCATCAGTGCGAGCACACTAAGCCGCCAGCTAGCTTAGGCCTACGGGGAAGGTGAGAACGGCAGCGCTCCTCGATGCACACACGTCACTCCGCGACACATATACGCACTCCTCACAAACCCTACTGACACTGCGTCTCAGAGGACGTCACAAAAATGTTCACAGCCTGCCAATGCATCGGGTCTGGTGCGACGCGCTTACGCGGACGCGTGGGTGGTTGGAATTACATCGCGGTACCGCGTTTGCGCTTATTTACGCGGCGTTTTTACGTCAAATTACGCGCACGAGTGACATGCGCCCACCCAGGAAGGGGATCGCCGCCAGACTGTCAGTGTGACAGATCACGGCCAGGGAATTCAGGAACGCGTTTCGTTTGACGGGATGTTAAACTCTCGTCAGCCGCTTAGTAACTTCCAAATTTAACAAACTACCACGGCGCTACGCGCAGACGTGTTTTAATTGTATACGAGCACGCGGCGGGTGTCCCTGACAATTCGTGGTAAGACGAAGTTTCGAGCTTGTACAACGAGTCGCGGTTAGTGTGCGATGAAACGAAACGTAGGTTCCGTGAAACGGAACGCTCTGACAAGGTGTCAAAGTTTTTCTCTCAAAACAACTACCTACTGTTGTTATAATTAAATTTCTGACGTTTGTGTGACTGAAAGTTGCTGAAATATGCTTTGTCGTGTAAAACCGAGACTACAGGGCGATAGCGTGGCTTTGGGCGGTTAATTTGGTACCTGATATGTGTCTGGGCACGTGTTATTCTAGTGGCAATGTCAGTTTGAAGTTCGACAATAACACATGGTGTTTCCGCTGAAAATACAGCGTCTGTGATTATTGCAGGCCTGAAATGTGCCTGCCACTCGTTAGATCAGGAGACCCGCTATCCGTGAGTACCCATGACTTACACCAGAACATGTTATTCATTGAGATATTAACGTGTCAAAATTGGAGCTAAGAATTAGGTTAGGTTGTAGTGATTCTCACTACAGAGTGCAGGCCTCCTCTTAGAATGAGAGGGCCTGGGCTATAGTTCCCACGCGGGCCCAGTGCGGATTGGGAACTTCGCACATACCATTGAATTGCTTCGCAGGAGTTTGCGGGTTTCTTCACGATGTTGTCCTTCTCCGAAAAGCTCATGATTAATTACAAATGTAATTCCGCACATAAATTTCGAAAAATTCAAAGGTTCGGGGGTTTGAATCCACAGCCCTCTGCTTGACAGGCCATAGGTCAAACCACTAGACTATCACGGCTGAAAAAAAATATGGAGAGAAATAATTTTCATATAAGTATTCTATGGAACGGCCTATGGCCAAAGAATATATATACCTACTAACTATGGCGATACGAAGTTTGGCGAGTCGAATAGTTTAACATAAATTTCAGTAATCGCAATAACAATTGTGGGTCAAGTGACTATTCATAAAAATAAATAACTGGGACCAAATTGAAATGTGAAAAGTAAACAAACTTTTCACATTCCAAATTGGGTCCCAGATTATGATTTTCCATTATTTTCAAGTAAGCTGTGAATAAGGTAAGTTTACAACACAATACAATACAAGAACTCTTTATTGAACATCACATAATAAATCACATCGATCACAAAACAGAAAAAGGCACAACGAAAGTGCAAGTTAGCAATGGACGGCCTTATCGCTACAGAGCGATATCTACCAGGCAACCATAGCGGAATAAAGGTAAGATCAGATTAAAGCAGGCGGTGCCATTTATAATTCTTAGGTACCTAATTTATTTTTAGGTCACGAATTTTTAGGTAATTTATATTTAGTGGTTACGATAAAATATTAAAAAAAATTAATTTCACAACAGCACGTAACGATGGTGAAATCGCTGAAATAATACCACGCAGTAAAATAACTATTTATTCAAAGATTATAACATGTAATAACAATCATTCTAAAATTGACTTAGAGTTGGTAAATGCTAACGGTAAATAAAGCTTAAGGCATCGTCAGTTCTTTTTTTTTTCTTTTACATAAATAAAAACATCATCATCATCATCATGTCAGCCGAAAGACGTCCACTGCTGGCCGGCGGCCTCCCCCGCGGCTCTCCACTCAGACCGGTCTTGTGCTTTCCGCATCTACCGCGGTCCCGCGATCTTTACCAGTGGGTCGAGCACGACTTTTCGAAACCTGCGTCACGTAAAAACGAATAGTAAACGTTATCGAGTTTGTATGACGTTAGGAACAGCGCCCGCCCGTGAGCGTATTTGGAACTAAAATTTTGTATGAGGTTTCTCGATCTCGATACGATAACCGTAACGTTACGCAGCTTTCGTAAAGTCGTGCTCGACCCTCAGGTCGTCGCTCCATCTTGTTGGAGGCCTACCGGCAGCTCGTCTCCCGGTCCACGGACGCCATTCGAGAACCATTCTGACCCCATAGGATCAATGATGTTATACAACGCTGCTTAATAGCAGTTCTATTGTGTACAATACAATACAAATATTCTTTACTGAAAACCACAAAACAACAACAACAACGTTGTGTACAACGTCGTGTTTTGTCTGTTTCTTAACATAAACAGATAGGCAGACAGACATAACGAAACTATAAGGGTGCCGTTCTTGCTGTTTTGGCTACGGAACCCTAAAAACTGGTCAAGAGCGAGTCGGTTTCGCCTACCGAGGGTTCCAAACCATCATCAACAGGTAATATTTGTGTTACTTTAAGTACAGTCCGTTCGTGTAGTTACTATTGTTAAGTTAGCGTTATTTTAATGCTTAGTATATTTAATGGTAAGTTTATTGTAATATTAATTACGAAATGTCATAATACACATTTGGCGCGACGGACGGACGACCGTAAGAGGGTTGCTGGCAGCGGATGGATGCGAAGGGCCTAAGACAGAGTGTTGTGGCGCGCCATGGAAGAGGCCCATGTCCAGCAGTGGACTGCTGTGGGCTGACGATGATGATAGTACACATTATTACTCTAAAATAAATTAACTACTAAAGACTCACCATCGTAAACGACGCCTCTGACCAGCTGGTCAGTCTCGAACACCGCGTGACTGATGGTCAGATTCACTTCACTATCCTTCTCACTGACGGTAACGACCTCGTCACTCTCACTCGGGACCCTCGCGAAGGCACAAGCATCACTCACCGCCACTTCGTCACTAACCGTCGTCACTTCGTCACTAGACGTCGTCACGTCGTCAACCGTCGTTTCGTCATACCCGACACTAGTGACTGCCGCTACGTCTGTTACGGGTGGACCGGGAGATCGGCCGGGTGCCGGATCCCCACTCGACATCGTTAACGCGGATATATAAGGCAGTGAAGCTAGTATTACGATGGCTAGTAGGTTTCCTGAGCACATTATGTTTAGTTTGGTCGTCAGAGGCCGCCATCGTTCGGGTTTGTACGTTGATAGCGTGTTGGTAGCCATGATCAGGTTAAGTGGCTTGTGAGGTTCATGATGACGTCATGGTTACCTGGAAAGAGAAACACCTATGAGATTCAGTTAAAAGGATAGACGTGAAAAGTTTTTGGTGGATACTGGATAATTCCGTTTTAATAGGCTTTTCGTAAACTGACTTTCGTCCACTGTCCAGCAGTGGACATATCTCGGCTGACATGATTATGATAATGACAGTCATAATGAAAATGAAATGATTTCCTTTATTTAAAAATCTTTTATTTAATAAAAAAAATCGGTTGTCTGTAAAGTCGGTTTACTGACGATAGTTGAACGTGACAACGTCATAAGAAAATACTGATGGAATGGTTGCATTTTTCAAAAGAAAATTTTAATTTCATTTGTTTGATATACATTTTGTACTAGCTTTTACCCGCGGCTTCGCTCGCGTGAACCATAAGCATTTCAACGATGCAAGCAATCAAGCAAGCAACCAAGCGTGCAAGCGAACCTGCAAGCTTGCAAGCAATATTGCAAGCAAGCATGCAGGCAAGCATGCAAGCTGGAACGCAAGCAAGTAAGCACGCAAGCAAGCATGCATGTAAGCAAGCATGCAAGCAAACATGCAACCACGCATACAATTAATCCATCATGTAAGTGGGCCTAAAGAATGCAAGCAAGCAAGCAAGCAAGCATGCAAGCATATAACAGCACCAGCGAGGAAGCATGAAAGCAAGCAAGCATTCAAGCAAACATGCAAGCCTGCGATCAAGTATGCAATCAAGCATGCAAGCAAGTATGTAAGCAAGCATGCAGGCAAGCATGCAGGCAAGCATGCAGGCAAGCAAGTATGCAAGCAAGTATGTAAGCAAGCATGCAAGCAAACATGCAAGCAAGCATGTTAGCAAGCAAGCAAGCAAGCAAGCCGATTGTGCCTCTTTGTCGCTCGTTCCGCGCTCTCGCTTGCACTTCAAGCCTTAAATGAAACGCCTCAGAGCGAGGTAACGCCGCATGAGTCATGTTTTTTCGTGCGGGCAGCCGGCTCCATCGAATTATAAGACGTTGTCATGTTTTTTCGTGCGTGCAGCCGGCTCCATCGAATTATAAGACGTTGTCACGTCAAAACAACCATCACAAATTACTAAACACAAAGATCAGCACTACTCGTAGGCTTCGTCAATGTGATCGATGACAAATAGTGAATAATTGATACCTACAATTAACATAAAAAGTGGTATCCGCAACATGATCCATCAATTACCTACGTAGTTTCACCTCCCAAAAATAAAAATGAAGCCATGGAAAAGCCATAAAATTTGTCACCCAAAACGTGTGAGCAACTCTTCGGTACAATATTCCCGAAAACGCTAAAGCATCACAAAATGTTATTATCCGAGCCAATTCCCATAAGGCCTCGGCTCTCACTCAATTGTAAATCATTCGGAACTAATTCCATTTTCACAAGATCCTGGAATAACTTCGCACCCCATTGTTTTCGCAAACATGTTTTTTAGCCACCGACGCAAAACAGGGGTGTTGTGTTGGTGTATAAGTGTATACAATTCAAGAATTCAGCCAGGGGTTGAGCAAGTCTGAGTACTCCTGTAAAGTTTTTTTTAACAAATAATAAAAAAATATCTCCCAGCATAGAAATTGTCAACCGTCAGAAGCAATTAATGTACGGAAGTTTTGTTTTTAATTATGATTTTATCATCATCATCATCATGCCAATCGAGAGACGTCCACTGCTGGACATAGGCCTCCCCCAAGGCTCTCCACTCAGACCGGTCTGTGCTTTCCGCATCCACCGCGGTCCCGCGATCTTTACCAGGTCGTCGCTCCTAATTGTTGGAGGCCTACTTTAACAGCTCGTCACTATTATGTGTGTAGGTTTACTAATGTATCCAACTCTACATAATTAAGCCTTGGAACACTCGTTTGATCTTATTGTGAATTTTGAAACTCGGCTTCGCTTCGTTTCATAAAACGGTTGCTTGAAGTACTATATTATTATTATTATGACTTTGCTCAACCCATCGCAACATTTCGTCCCTTAGCCTCTTTTAAGGGAAAGTGTAATAATAGCTACATATTTTCGGTGTTTTTAAGCCTTTGTCCCTTAAAAGGTGAAGGTTATTGGGCGAAGTGCCCTAATGACGTGAAAAGGCAGGGGGTAATCGCTGGGAAAGAACGGAAAACATTACAAGAAAGACTTCTTTGTTATGTTTATTTTTAGGGTTCCGTACCACAAAAGGAAAAAACGGAACCCTTATAGGATCACTTTGTTGTCCGTCTGTCTGTCTGTCTGTCAAGATCCTTTTTCTCTGGACCGCGTGGAGGTAGCATGCTGAAATTAATATCGAATACTCAAGCTTGCGGTCCCTTAAAGCGGTGAAAAAATCAACCGTCTAAGTCAACGCAATCAAAAGGTACAGTCATTAAAAAGGCTATTTCCATACAAATTGCCGAAATCCGAAAACCTAAGTTGTCCTAGAAACTTGAAATTTGGTATGTAGGTAGCTCTTATAGCACAACCACTCCGAAAAGTCTCAAAATCTTATTTTTTTATGTCTGTCTGTAGAATTAGCGGACCATTATAAGTTGACCCCACACTGCGTACATTTTGCTTAGGAGCAGGACTCTGCTTACACTGGACTTCTTAAAATCCTGGGGAAAAGCGTTAAAATCTTTCTATGGAACCCTCGTGCGTGAGTACGACTCACACGTGGCCGGTTTTTTTTTAAAAGGGTGGTTTCAGTAAAGCACAGTTAACAATCTTAAATGATTCGCGGCTAATTGCATTATGGACATAATAAAAACCAGATGATCAGTTGATCATTTTGCCCGTGATCATGATGCATGCAACTGCGTCGAAAAATCGGGAGCTCATCAAATCTGTAAGGTAATCGCGGTCAATACCCCGTTTTCCCTGCGGGAAGGAAGGACCTAGAATCAGAAATGATGATATTGGCAGTTGAAGTAAGGTTACCGACATAGCCCGAGAATTGCGAAACTTAGGTTGCAATGCGCGGGGCACATTGCTCGCAGGACTGATGGCCGATGAGGCCAGAAGGTTTTCGAATGGCGTCCTCGGACCAGGAGACGAGCTGTCGGTAGGACTCCAATAAGATGGAGCGACGACCTAGTGAAGATTGCGGGATCGCGATGGATGCGGAAAGCACAAGACCGGTCAGAGTGGAGAGCCTTGGGGGAGGCCTATGTCCAGTAGTGAACGTCTTTTGACTAACATGATGATGATGACGATGAAGATGATGATGATGATCCCGTTTTCATTGCACGTTTTTAATCCCGACGCAAAAAGAGGGCTGTCTGTATATCTGCGTCTGTCTATAGCTCCTAAACCAATGTAAATATTTAGATGCGGTTCAGCTTAATCTCTGGGCGGCTCAATCAGTCACCTTCTCCTCTGTTATTTTAGTCAAAATATACATATATGGTATAATCATACATAAGTTAATGGTGTAGTTCTCAAGTCCCAAACAAAAAAGATAGCGTCATAATATTTCGACGCAAGTTTCTTCGGCGCAACTAACAAAAGAATAATAAAACCATAACATAAAAACGTCATAACCCTCTTTTGAGTTCGCGTTGGTTATACTGCGTGCATTTCATTTTTCTCGGCCATAAAGGAAATTCATAAAAATCATGATGAGAACAGTCTCGTGGGCTTTGTTTGAAAGGGGGTAGAAAATCTATGGGTCTGGGGGATATTTTATAGTAACATGTGGTGTATTTTCAGATGGAGATGTCTACAAACATCAGTTTTAATACAATATTGGCTGGTAAGTGATGAATCCACGATAGAGCACGCTTTTTTGAAAAAAAATTACATTTACCTATACACCTATACACCTATAGATAACAAGAAGAAACCTATAAGGTCCCTTCGAGATCATGGATGCAACGTCGCGTCCGAAACGTCGAGGTAACCAAAGTTATCGACATAGCTTAAAGAATTAGCAAGCTGAAGTGGCAGTGGGCCGGCCATATCTCACGAAGAACCGACAACCGTTGGGGTAAAAGGTGTACTTGAGTGGAGACCGCGACTCGGCAAACGTAGTCTAGGACGCCCTCCGGCCAGGTGGGGTGACGATCTGCGAAAGACTGCAGGCAGATGCTGGATGCGGCAAACTGAAGACAAGGCGCTATGGCGCTCATTAGGGGAGGCCTATGTCCAGCAGTGGACTAGAATAGGCTGATGATGATATTTTTAACGCGATTGAGTCCCGAGTATCGTGATACTAAACCTATAAGGAGTCTGGTAGGAACATTCCCTTTCCCATGCACGTAATAAGCCATCAGCGAGATTGTACGCCTTATTCTTATTAGGTACTCGTAACGTTGGAATTATTTTCTTTTCCCAAAGCCCTCCATTGTCAGTTGTATCCGAGATAAGCCCGTTTCTCATCACTTTTATTAACAGTGTTATCCCTTGGGAAGTAACGGTCCAAGCTAGAAGACGACTATCTTTCGGTGTAATGGTAATACAGAGACTTCGATGCCTTAGTGCTTTAGTATTACTTGGTTGTTATTAGGGTTCCGCACCTCAAAAGGAAAAAACCGGCCAAGTGCGAGTCGGACTCGCGCACGAAGGTTCCGTAGAAAGATTTTAACGCTTTTCCCCAGTGTTTTAAGAAGTCCAGTGTTAGCAGAGCTCTGCTCCTAAGCAAAATGAACGCAGTGTGGGGTCAACTTATATTGGTCTGCTAAATCTAGAGAAAGACATAAAAATTTAAGATTTTGAGACTTTTCTGAGTGGTTGTGCTACTTATTTATAGCACATCACACCAAGTTTCAAGTTTCTAGGACAACTGGAAGTACCCTTTAGGTTTTTGGATTTCAGCAATTTAGAAGATTGACTTTTTCACAGCTTCAAGGGAGCGCAGGCTTGAGTATTTGATATTAATTTCAGCATGCTACCTCCACGCGTTTCAGACAAAAAGGGTCTTGACAGACAGACAGACGGACAACAAAGTGAACCCATATACTTAGGATGCCGCGGACAGCCAGACAGACGGACATAATAAACCTGTAAAGGTTCCGTTTTTGCCATTTTTGCTTCGGAACTCTAAAAAGGTGGTTTCCATACAAATTGCCGTACTGTGAAAACCCAAAGGGTACTTCCAGTTATCCTAGAAACTTAAAATTTGTTATAAAGGTAGCTCGTATAGCACAACCACTCAGAATAAAGATTTCTCGATTTCGATACGATAGCGTTACGTTACGCAGGATTCGAATATTCGTACTTGGGCCTCAGGGGAACGATTTTTTAATCTCATTTGGTGCTCTCGTAAATTCAGCGATTTGAAAAAAGTTCGTATTTTGAATCTCACCGCTGACTAAAATTCTCATGCCTATGATATCAAATACGAATGCCCACTCGTAAACGAGATCACTGAGTGACTTCTTGACCACTGGCAGTGACAGTGCCCTAAGCACGACTTGTCGAATCCTGCGTTACGTTACAGTTATCGTATCGAGATCGAGAAATCTCATACTAAATTTTAGTTCCAAATACGCTCACGGGCGGGCGCTGTTCCAAACGTCATACAAACTCGTTATAGTTTACTATTCGATTTTACGTGACGCAGGATTCGACAAGTCGTGCTTAGGGCACAGCTAACCTCAATCTACTATGCTGACACGCTTGTCTACGACAGAAACACAAATTAGCTACATGTTAGTAGACGGGTATGACATTCAAAAATAAGGCTTCTGGCTAATAGTGATATCGATGTCACGGATGAGAATTTAGTCACCAAGTGAGATTCAAAAATCGATCCCCAGGTCCTATATTATGTATGCACTTTCGATCTTGGGCCATTTTACGGAAAGTTGTACACCCCACTTTTTTTATATTCAATTTTTTATGATATATCTACTAAGAATCACGAGCACTATTGATTTTAATAGGTAAAAAATGTGTCCCAAAATATTGTGTTCCATTCCGTTACCATTTTCAAACTAAACTTATATGAGAGTAACGGAATGGAAGTGGAATGGACGTACAAAAATGTATGAAAATTTAGGAACTTTTTTTCACCTATTAAAATCAAAAGTGCTAGTGATTCTAAGTAGGTATACGAGGGCTGTTTGATAAGTACCCGTTTATGGAATAAAAAAACCATTTTTTTTTGTATATATGCATTTATTTTTCTACGTAGTCACCTCTTAACTCTATACATTTGTTCCACCTATACTCAAGCTTCAATAAACCATCCAAAAAGTATGATTTTGGAAAGTCATTAAAATGCCTCTGTGGCGGCGATGACTTCGTCATTTGATTCAAATCGCTTGCCACCGAGCCATTTTTTTAGGTTGGGAAACAAAAAGAAATCGCATGGGGCCAAATCTGGAGAATACGGGGGGTGAGACAATAGTTCGTACCGTAACTGTGCTAATTTAGCCGTCACAACTCTGGACGAATGAGCCGGGGCGTTGACGTGATGAAACAGTACTTTTTTCTTTTTTAAATGGGGTCGTTTGTCCTTCAACACGGCGTCAAATTCATCGAATAAATTGGCTTAGTACTGCCCTGTTATTGTTTTTCCCTTTTCTAAATAGTCAATATGTATAATACCCTGCGAATCCCAAAAAACGGTCGCCATGACCTTTCCAGCCGATGGGACGGTTTTTGCTTTCTTTGGGGCAGGTTCACCCGGTAAAATCCACTGCTTCGACTGCTCTTTCATTCCCGAGGTGTAGTGGTGGACCCACGTTTCGTCCACGGTCACGAAACGACGCAGAAACTCCTTCGGGTTACGTTTGAACACGGCCAAACACTGCTCCGAAGTAGTCAGTCGGTTCCGTTTTTGCTCCTCCGTGAGTAAACGCGGCACCCACCTCGCCTATACTTTCTTCATACCCAATTTTTCTTCTAATATGTGTTGTACCCTCTCGATTGAAACGTTTACAGCATCAACGATTTCTCGAAGTTTAATTCGGCGGTCGGCTAAAACGATATTTTCAATTTTCTTAACCATATCGTCTGTAGTCACCTCAACTGGCCGGCCTGGGCGATCCTCATCAAAGACGGTTGTTCTCCCCCGCTTAAACTCGTTATACCAATATCTGACGGTTGTCATAGAAGGAGCACATTCATGGTAAACTGATTGCATTCTTACTTTTATTTCATCACATGTTTTTCCTTCCAAAAATAGGAATCTAATTACAGACCGATACTGTTCTTTCTCCATTTTAACAATTTTAAGTTCACGCCTTCACTGAATCGTTGTCAAATGAGAAAAAAAACAAAAGAATGCCTTTTTTTTTTTTCCCGCCTCTGAAAAATGGCTTAAAAAGGTGGTATACTTATTTGCGGCCAGTGATATTAATATATTTAGAAAACGGGTACTTATCAAACAGCCCTCGTATCATAAAAAACTCAAAATTCAAATGAAAAGTGGGGTGTACAACTTTCCATAAAATGACCCTCTTAATTCATAGCATTATAAGACGAGTATCCGTTCCGTGATCCTTAAGAGGTGTTTTTGTAAGAAACAATGTCCGAGTCTATTTTTATGAAGTTACAGAGTTTTAGTTTACTTTAGTAATTAGTTTACGTCTACTTCTCAATTAGGATCAGTACTAGGCTGTCTGGAGTCGAAGCTAAACATAGTTTTTTAAACAAGAAAGTTGAATGGCTATCAGAAAAACCTGTTAAAATAAAAGCACGCGATATCATAACCATGGCATAATCATTATAATGTAACTTAGTATGTAACAATTATTACATACTAAGTTACATTATTTAATTTAATTGCAATGTAATATGTAATAGAGATGCTTAATCCTAATAACTATGGCTAGTAAAATAAATGAATAAATATCATGGGACAATTGACACCAATTGACCTAGTCCCAAACTAAGCAAAGCCTGTACTATGGGTACTAGACAACGGATAAACATACTTATATAGATAAGTACATACTTATATACATATTAAACATCCAAGACTCGAGAAATTCCTATTCATCATACAGACATCTGCCCCGACCGGGGATCGAACCCGGGACCTCAAGCTCAAGTCAGGTTCACTAGGTAGGCCATCCGATCGTCAATTATTTTAGTTTTAAAAACGTGTCTAGGTGTTATTACGGGTGGTGAGAGAAAGAAATACTTACCACATGAATTAGTAACTGTTTAATTATATATAATCTTATTTTAGCACACGAAACACATGACATGACTTAAGACGAAAAAAAAAGCATAAAAATAACCTCTATGGATTCTAAAGTCCGAAATAAAATACTTATTTTTATTATTATTATAAAAAAGTACAAAACTTATGAAACGGTTGTCTGTCGCCAACAGATGTAGTGCGGTCGAGGAAATTAATTCCTGACCCACCGTGGAACCTTTCAGAGTAAACGTCATAGTGACATCGCATAGCTTGCCAAGGAAAATCGTTATGACGTTTACTATGAAAATGTTCTATGGAATTAATTACCTCGACTGTACTATGTATTATGTAAGTGTGTTGTATATTATGTATTTTCACTGGTTACCTATAAATAAATTACCTAAAAATTCTAAATCGCACCACCTGCTTTAATCTGATCTTACCTTTATTCCGTTATAGATGCCTGGTAGAGATGGCTCTGTAGCGATAAGGCCGCCCATTGCTACCTTGCATTTTCTTCGTACCTTTTTTTCTGTTTTGTTTATTATGTGGTGTTCAATAAAGAGTTCTTGTATTGTATTTTTTCCAATAGTTTTTTGAATAACGTTTAATTTAGTACCTATCTAATAATTGTGAATGAGTTTACAATAATTATTACTTCATCATAATAATTGTTGTAAATTGTTCCTAACCTAATTTCCTTGAGGTTGTGAATGATTTGGTGGTAACAGTTATATCACCTTGTAATAATATAAACAAACTAGAGAGCGCCCGCGGCTCCGCTCGCGTGGAATAATATACTATCGTAAGGAATCTCTATAGCAATAGGAATGTGTCCTCTGGGTAAAAAAGTAATATTTTTGTTTCTACTTAGTCCGTCATATAGATTACCGAAAAAAAATATTGGGCACATATTTTTTCCTTTTTGATGATATCAATAAAAATTTACATAGATAAAATTAAAAAAATCCGTAGACTGCCATGCAGGATAATTAATGGATTTCTTTATCCCTGAATGAACATCGCTCGCATTTGGCTCGAAATTCGAACTTGCGATTTTATTTTGCTTAATATACAAAATTTACACACCCAATATCATATTTTCTCAAGTTTTTTGCGATTCCCAAGGTCAAAGAATCGAATTGCTTAAAATTTCCAGAGAAATAATGCGTTGTTTGGGAGAAACGTGTCAAAATGGTGTTGTAGAGCGCCATCCTGCTCTGTCTCGTGTTTTTGATCCCGTTCTGGTTTTTCGCTTTTATATATTAGATGACCATGATGTACTCCTCAGTGTGGTTTACCGTCGTTACTGGGGGGAACTTATCCCTTATAGGGATACCTGCCAGAACCGCCACCAACCACTATCACTATAACCAAGGACCATAAAACCAAGAGGACTGCCAGTGTCTATACGATGTCGCGTTCCTTTGAAATAATAAGCCTGCTGTAGCTAGTTTTACTACGGAGGGGTCTCTGTACCATTCCTTTGGTATGACATTTAGACCTCTGGCTAACACAGTAGCGCCATCTAAATTCATTTTTCTTTCAGTTCATAGATGGCGCTATTGTGTTAGCCAGAGGTCTAAGTGTCATACAAAGTTAATGGTACAGAGACCTCTCTATAGCGAAACTAGCTACAGCAGGCTCATTATTTTACAGGAACGCGACATTGTATAGCCATTGGCAGTCCTCTTGGTTTTATCTTCCTAGCTATAACTTTGTCAGTTGATTATAGTTACAAGTCATTAAAACAAATTTTAGCTTATTATCTACACAAGTACGCAAAAGCCTCTTATCAAGAGTCATTAGTTAATTAAATAACTAGCATACTGTAATAATAACTTAACATAACTACTGCAAGTCACCAGTATATTGTCGTTGTCCCAAGGTGAATAGAATAAGTAAAGTAGAAAAAATACTATATATTTGTCGCTTAGACGTAGCTGTCTTGTACGTGTGGTCGCGGGTGAGCAAATTATTGGTCTTTAGTTCACAAAATAATGATTGATTCGATCAATTGCTATAGTATTGAGAATTTTGGAAGCGTACTTACGCTTGGCAGTTACAAAAAATATGTATCGATACAGACCTTATTATGATGGCAATAAGGTTGATGTATACAAATATTCTTCCAACTTTGTGCGTATACATTTATGCAAAAAGGTACACTGTTCAAAAACTATAAACTATCAAAAACGATGGAGATTTAATTATAATGATTGCACCGTTGAGTGGGTGCAATCATTATAATTAATTAGTGGGTGGGTGTGGGTGGGGTTTTTTTTAGCAATAATTTGCTCACCCGCGACCACACGTACAAGACAGCTACATCTAAGCGACAAATATGTACCAAAACACTTTTGGCTTACGTAAAGGTCAATCAGGTACAAACTCGTCAGTGGAAGATGTGCCTTAAGTGATAATTATGATAAAGCTGTTGTGAAAAAAAACCTTACGAATGAACTATGAGTATTTTCGGTGCAAGATAGATCATATTTTGTTACTATATAGTGCTGGTAAAGCAATTCAATGTTGTTTGTAAATTTCCCAATCCGCACTGGGCCCGCGTGGGAACTATAGCCCAAGCCCTCTCATTCTGAGAGGAGGTCTGTGCCCAGCAGTGGGATGGAAAAAAGGCCGGTGATGATGATGATGATAGTGCTGGTGCAGAACTTAACAACAAAACTTAACACAATTGTAATAACTATGAGAAATTTATCAAGCTTACAAACAAACATAAATTTCATTACAAAATAATCAGTATTTGCAAACCTAACATTAAATCTAAAGTAGATTCGTGCTTCTTTACATAACTTTAGAGTTTTCATATAAATGAGGTTGTATTGTTCATTTTATCATCATTGAGCATTCGTACAAGATCTACAACGACATGGGTATAAAGCAGTGTGACTGTAAAATAAATGAACAAGAAATTAATAAAAACAAACTTCCAGAAAATGTTGAGGAAGCTGTACAGAGAATTGTTAAGAAAGAAGGTTACAAATACTATAAAGTGTTAACTAGAGCAATACCGACCGACGGTGGAAATTATTTTGGATCTTTATACGAAGTCGATGTTAAAGGTACTACTGAAGATGGCGAGAAAGAAACCAATATATTCGTCAAAGGAATTGTTCCCGGTGACCATTTTACTGCTCTGTCTGTCGATGGAATGTTTACAATGGAATTGTTTGTTTACAACGAATTGTCAGTGGTATTGAATGAAATACAGAACGAATTTGGTGTGCCCACAGATGAACGATATAATATGGTGAGAAGTTATCAAGAAAGTATACATGAAGCGATACTTTTAGAAAATGTTGCTAAAAAGGGATATAGGACAGGGTACAGGATGGATCCAATTTCTCTGAAATTTGCTCAGTTATCTATAAAACAACTTGGAAAATTCCACGCTTTATCATTTGCTCTGGAGCAGAAACGTCCAGATTTTTACCAAAGAAAAATGAAAACAATAAAATGTCCTTTAAAATTCAATGACGATTTAAAAGCGCTTCTAAATAATTCAGCAAAAATTATTAGTGAATGTTTAAACGATGATGCAAGAAGAAGATTCGATGCGTATTTCCCAAAGTTGTTGGAGAAAGTGCCTAATTATCTTTTTGATGCCAAATACAAGAGGACGGTTCTCCACGGGGACTTTAGAGCGAACAATATCTTGATGAAAGTAGTCGTAAGTACGCAATTTATCTCTATTATATTGCTAAGTAGGTATGATTTAAAATTAATTGAGTTCCGAACTTTAAGAAACTTTAATTCTAAATGATGATTCTAATTTTGCGACAAACGATCTGACCGAAATCAGCCGCGAATTGTTATTGTCATTTATAACCGATTTCAAAAAAGCAGGAGGAGGAGTTTCTCAATTCGGCTGTATTTTTTTTATGTTTGCTACGCGATTACTCCGCCAATTATGAATTGATTTTGATCGTTCTTTTTTTTGTTTGCACATGTATACTTTAGACTAGAGGTGATTCCGAAACTATATCAAAATCGGTTCTTCAGTTTTTTTTATAATTGTGAAATAAAAATAATTTAACTAAAAAACGTAAAATAACAACTTTATAGCCTAGCACAAATATAAATGCGGTACTTCATTCAAAGAATATTCCGACCGCACCGTACCGACTTGTGTTTGTGTTAGGAAATAAAACTGATGGCTTTAGAGGATTACATATTTTATGCTTTTAACTGTTTTTTTTTTTACTTTCACAGGAAGGAGAGGTTAAGGACGTCGTCGCAGTGGACTATCAGCTTCTCTACTACGGATGCCCAATTTTGGACTTTCTGTACTTCATCTTCCTGGGCAGCGACCAGAAATTCAGAAAAGACCACTTGGAAGACTTAAAAGACCTGTACTTCGACTCACTGAGGAACATGTTAAGATACTTTGACATCGATGTCAAATCTGCTTTTCCGAGGGAGGATTTCGAAAATTTGTACGGTGATGTACTTGATTATGGGTTATTGAGCTTTGTGCAGATTATGCCATTCATTTTTGCGATGGACGATGAAATACCGGAACTGGGTAAAGATGATTTAGCCGATATTGTTATTAAAACTGATCCGCGAATGACGGAGAGAGCAAGAGGGGTCGTTGACGATTTTATACAGTGGGGAATTTTGTAAGGCATAGAAATTATTTACTTATATTGTGATATTTGCCATATTTTTACTTGAATAAAGTATTACTTAGCGATTGTTTTCTTATTCTAAGCATCATTGAAATGTCCAAAGAAGAACATGTGAACGAGGAAAAAGTGGATAGTCTTTTAATTTCTTAAGAAGATTTTATTAGCTGAGATATCTACAGGTCTGCGTTTAATATTGTTTGCAGTATTTAGTAGCAAACATTTATTTTATTAAGTACAAAAAAATCATATTTATGTCGTGTGTTCGTTCCAGTTTTGTGTCTTTTAGCTTATTATAACATTTAAAAAAATCCAGTACTTAATAAAAACGTAGTCTGTAATATTAAAAGCATTGGTACGTTTGTTTTGTAAAGTTTTCCTTTTTCCACTATTTTAAATAATCATGAATAAACCGGTCTTGTACTTATATTTTAACCATTATCTCGAGTAAGCAGCAACTGATAAGATATAAAGTATTTTTATATTAACAACATCTCTCATTCATGTGTATATATACAGGGATCCAGCTTTCATTTATACATATAAGACAGTGTTGTCTACTTCATCACACGCTATTAAACATTCAGACGATATCAAAAACAAAATGGGTGTAGAGCAGTGTGACTGCGAACTAAATGATAAAGAAAATAAAGATTTACTTCCAGAAAAAGTTAGCGAATGTGTAGAAAATATAATTAAGAAAGAAGGTTACAAAAACTATAAAGTATCAACGAGAGCAATTTCGACGCTTGGTGGCAATTATTTCGGATCTCTGTATGAAGTAGATGTTAAAGGTACAACTGAAGATGGTGAAAAAGAAACAAATCTATTCGTCAAAGGAATTGTTGCAGGCGACCATTTGACTGTTTTGTCAGTGAGCAGAATGTTTACAATGGAATTATACTTTTACAACGAATTATCTGTGATCCTTAACGAAATGCAAAATGAAGCTGACATTCCTGTTAATGAAAGATACAATATGGTTAAAAGTTTCCAAGAAAGTATACCAGAAGCGATAATCCTAGAGAATATTGCCAGGAAGGGATACAAGACGGGGTTCAGAATGGATCCTATTTCACTGGAATTTGCACAGTTATCTATGCAGCAGCTAGGGAAATTCCACGGTCTGTCTTTTGCTCTGGAGAAGAAACGTCCCGAATACTTCGAGAAAAGAATAAAAATGATGCAATGCCCCTTTAATTTCAATGATGATTTCAAAGGTCTACTAACAAATTCGGTGAAAGCTATTTGCAGTTGTTTAGATGATGATGCAAGGAAAAGATTTAGCGATTATTCTTCTAAATTATGGGAAAAAGTGCAAAATTATCTATTTGATTCGAAGTACAAGAGGACTATGCTTCACGGTGACTACCGAGCGAACAATATCTTGATGAAAGAAACTGTAAGTGTATTCTATTTATCCCATCACCAAAATCTCTATGAGGTTATGTATGATAGCAAGTAAATAGTAGTTTCTCATCTTAATATTGTTTGTGCAAATTTTACTAGGGCGCATAATTCTTCTTTTTGCTAAAGTGTTCCACTCAGTAAATTACTCAAAAGTGTGACTGCCGAGACTGTTGGCACGATCCCAATTCAGCTAGAAAAAAACAAGGTATATTCACAAAGTACTCGTAAGATCCAAAAGACTGTTCTTCTTTTGCTTGGCTTCAACTGAAAAATAACTCACAAGTGTGATAAAGTCTGAACTGCAGAGGAATATTATTATGAAATTGTTTCACCTATGTAGATACACATTTTTATAGCTCTTTAGTTTTATGATCATCAAATGGAAATCTTCGTGATGTGACTTCTACCACGTTTTAGTAATTTTCCTTTGCACTAAGTATAATTTTTGAAAGTTCAGAATGGAAACATTCCACCTGAAAGATAGCTCTGACGCGTATTTTTCGAAAACTGTGCGAAGAAACATCATAAACAGTCTTGTTTATGATAACCTCAAGTAATTAATTAAGTATTTATAGCAATGCTGTGGTCTAAATTAAGAGTTTATCTATTTGAAACTGCGGTTTTTTTCTTCTATGTGTAATAAAAACTGAAAACTGCTTTCATGTCATGTTCAAATCATCATAAATTACATTAGTTCTACCAAGGACCATAAAACCAAGAGGACTGGCAGTGTCTATACGATCCCGCGTTCCTTTGAAATAATAAGCCTGCTGTAGCTAGTTTTACTACGGAGGGGTCTCTGTACCATTCATTTGGTATGACATTTAGACCTCTGGCTATGCACAATAGCGCCATCTAAATTCGTTTTTTCTTTGAGTAGATAGATGGCGCTATTGTGTTAGACAGAGGTCTAAGTGTCATACAAAATTAATGTTACAGAGACCTCTCTATAGTGAAACTAGCTACAGCAGGCTCATTATTTTACAGGAACGCGGCATTGTATAGCCATTGGCAGTCCTCTTGGTTTTATCGTCCTTGGTTCTACTACCAATGTCCGCCTGTCCGTCTATCCTACATTGCAGGGACTGTACCTATGTAAAGTAGCTCAAATATTATAATAAAATATTATAGTATTATTAGATGATGGCTCGAAACCCTCAGTGCGTGAGTCCGACTCGCTCTTCGCCGGTTCTTCACATGACCGTTGGCTGTGGTTAAAATATAAAGAACTGCATTTTGACGACCGGATGGCCCAGTGGTTAGAGACCCTGACTATGAAGCTTGAGGTCCCGGGTTCGATCCGCGGCCGGGGCAGATGTTTGTATAGTGAATACGAATGTTTGTTCTCGGGTCTTGGATGTTTAATATGTATATAAGTATGTATTTATCTATATAAGTATGTTTATCCGTTGTCTAGTACCCATAGTACAGGCTTTGCCTAGTTTGGGACTAGGTCAATTGGTGTCAATCTTCCCATGATATTTATTTATTTATTATTTATTTATTTTAAGCTTATTTATTTTGTATTTCCAGGAGGGTGAAGTAACAGAAGTCCTACCAGTAGACTACCAGATCATCTACTACGGATGTCCTATCATGGACATACTATTCTTCGTCTTTTTGGGCACCGATCAGCAATTCAGGAAGAACCACTTAGAAGAACTCAAAGACGTATACTTTGATTCTCTTGCAAAAATGTTGAAGTATTTTGATATAGACGCAAAAGATGTGTTCCCTAGGGAGGAGTTTGAGGAGTTGTACAAAGAAGTTTTAGATTATGGCCTTTATAGTTTCATACAGTTAATGCCTTTCATTTTTGCGGTAGAAGATGAAATACCGGAAATAGATAAGGATTATTTGGGTGATGTTGACATTCAAACTGATCCAAGAATGAAGGAGCGGGCGAGGGGTGTTGTGGATGATTTTATACGGTGGGGATTTTTTTAAGTTTAAAATATAAATGGAGTCAGCAATTTTGTTTATTTTGTACAGTTTCAGTGATAGTTGCGCGGACTCTATTTGTAACCAGTTCTTTTCGTAGCTGCCAAAACGAGAAGTCATCATCATCATCAGACATTTTACGTCCCACTGCTGGGCACAGAGCTCCTCAGATTGAGAGAGCTTGGGTTGTAGCATACTGCCCACGTGATCCGTGAATTTTTGTCATTTCATAGTTTAAATTATAATATAATTGTTGTAACCTCACCCCTAAAAATGTAAATGTAATTGTACGCTGTGGGACAGGCGCAGGCTGAAAATCAGCGCTGCAAGCCCCCCCAGCTGGCAGCATCATGCTGAGTCTGAGCCCATTGCCACACCTTGTATCGTGTTTGTTTTACTGTTATTATATATATGAATATTTTTCCTTCTTCCTTCTCTGTTTTCTTTAAAATATGATATTGTATATTTTTATGTATGTTTCTTGAGCATGTTTTTTGTTTTGTTCGTTCTTTGTGGCAATAAATGATTATTATTATTATTATTATTATTATTATTATTATCCCAGTGCGAATCGAGAACTTCAAACACGCCATTGCATTAAAAACTAGAAATAAAGTTAGTGTTTTTATTTTTATTTTTATCACATTACTTGGACATGTAATAAAAGACTAGTATTAATTTTATTGTATTCCCTGTTCACTGTCAATTATTTTTAGCTTTAAGTTAGAATAGTGTTTATTTTACCGTTTTAGTTTTTATTACTCAATACTGTACTAAATCTAAATATCCCCGTAGCTAAAATGCTGGCAGCGTAAATTTGCTGTTTTTGACCTTTGGCAAATAGTTCTGTAGCTGCAGCTGTATTGACATTAAATCTAAGCTTAAACTAAATAAACTACAACTTAAAACTAAATTAAATCTAAATAAGGCCCCCGTGGCATGGTGCCCAAAAGGCTGGCAGCGTTGCCTCGCTGAATAGCGATGCTGATTCTTTGAGAGAGAAAACTGCCAGCAACAAGTTGCATCAACTAAGCGCTTTTGCAACTCTGAAATAAGCTTGTAAGCGCTGGGACCCCATGGACCCAAAGTTTCAAACCCGACAGGAACAAAATTATAATTCGGACCGAGAGATTGATACTTAGAATTTTTTCTATTTTCGGCCGTTTCTGCCGCCGCACCAGCTGTATTTAGATTCAGACAATACTTATATACTCGTACACACTTTTACGACAAAAAATACCGGAAGTATTAAAATGAGCACATATACGAGGACACGCTAATGATGTTTAAATTGCCTACCTAGGAATGAAATATCATCAAACAGGTGGCTCACGAATACCACGATAATGTTAGGTACCGAGGAATTGAATAGATGCTTATGTAAAGGTAAATTACTTGTTATGTAACTTTAGAGGGTAATCATGAATGAAGTTTTTTTTTATTTTTTTTTTCAGTAGCCCATACTGTGTCCCACAGCTGGACAAAGGCCTCCCCTTTCTCCTTCCACATGTCTCTGGTTTCGGCCAACTTTCGCCAGTCCGGCCAAAAACGCTCCAGATCGTCCCGCCATCTCCTTCTTGGTCTGCCTCTGTTCCGGTACCCAACGCATGGGACCCAGTCGGTGGTAATTCTGGTCCAGCGATCCGGATGCATTCGGCAGACATGTCCCGCCCAGTCCCACTTCAGTTTGGCAGTCTTTCATGAATGAAGTTATTAAATAGCAAATTATTATGAACGATTTGCGTATAATTACATTGATTTAAACTTTCGCGATTTTCACACATTATCATGATATTCGGGACTTAATCGCGTAAAAAACATATATTTAAATTTGAATTTAAATACCTCGACGTTTCGGACGCGACGTTGCGTCCATGGTCTCGAAAGGACTGAAAAGGCTTGGACAGGCTAAATGCCCGAGTATCATGATAATGTTTGTGATTTGTGTATAGTTCTCAAAATTCAAACTGAAACGTAAATATACAGAGACCAGAAAAATAAATTCTCTAAGTGGCATTCGAACCCAGGACCTTCACCTTACCGTGGCGTCGCGCTACTAACTGCGCCATGACTGACTGATTTGTGTATCTGATCTAAGTAAGGATAATTTGTTTATTATTATACTACAAATGAGAGAGAGAGAGAGAGAGAGAAACATTTATTCACATACATTCGACACATACAGAGGAATGCAACAGTACATATGAAAGAATAGAATACAACAGAACATATAGCTATATTATTTCACAATACAATATGTTTGCACAAAACGATGTGAAATGGGCCCCACTCAGCATTCTGTTGCGGCAAACAAAACAAAAAAATAAAACTGAGATAAATAAATAAAGAAAACTAAACCATTTTGTCGAAATTTTCAAAAGACCGAAATCGATATACCGAGTATGACTGTATAGATAGACCTTAAAGAACTGCAAGGAAAACCTATATTCCGGGTTTATCCGTAGTCCTAAGTTTGTTCCTATAATACTGTAAAAATGTTCAGAAATGAGTTCGCGAGGCCTAAAGCTCACAGAGCTACTAGTTTTTATTTATTAATGATTGAGTGAGTTTTCTACATATAATTCATTTGTGGTTATGAATTTATTGTAAGAGCTATCGTAACTCGTTTTTTAGAAATAAATACTTTGTAACTACCAACTTTCTTGCGACGCATTCTTCTTGGCAATCATGGTTTTTCGGAAAGCACTGGTAGCCTCAAAAAATACAACCGTCTACTTCATTAAAAAAAAAATTATCTTGATTTTGATTCCTCCGAGAGCACTCGCTTCAAGGTTAGAATATACTCGACTACTTGAAAATGTTTGAATTTGTTGAATGTTTGTCAAATATATCTTTAGTCTACATACAACGAATACTAATAAATGACATAACACCATTGTTAAAGTAAATAAAAGTTAATTCTTAAAAAATCCAGTTTTTACAATCTTATCGGCAGTCGACAATGAATTTGTTTATTATACTTAATTATTATTATTAGCAAATCTGATAACAGTGGTCATGATTATTCATGACTATTAAATCATTTTAGTATTTATTCATGAAAAGCCACTTTAATATTTTATGTAACGTACGTCGTACCTAATACTTAAAAATATGGTAAAAACTGGTTGTCGTGATGGCTGTCATTTTTAGGGTTTTGCACCCAAAGGATACCAATACCAAGTGTGTTTTTAGGGTTCCGAAGCCAAAATGGCAAAAAGGAACCCTTTTAGTTGCGTTATGCCCGTCCGTCTGTCTGTCTGTCCGCGGCATAGCTCAGAGACTATTGGTACTGGAAAGCTGTAATTTTGCATAGATATACATATTAATTAGGCCGAAAAAGTGCTGGGATAAAATCTTGAATTTTTTTGGGTGCCTCCCCTACACGTAAAGTGGGGATGATTTTTTTTCTCGCCCACCCCATAGTGTGGGGTATCGTTGAATAGGTATTTAAAAAATATTAGGGGTGCTAGAAGATAATTTTTCGATAAAGGTATTCGTTTGCGAAATATTTAGCTTTGAAGTGCTCATTTTTGTTGGAGTCCAGTGTCCCCACTCTACCAGAGAAACTGTTATATTTGGAAATGTGAAAAAAAATCAGAACACTAGTGCATATAGTGAATTTCAAAGGAAAACTATCAGAGATAAGCAGGCTTTACAGGTTTGGGAGTAATAGTTAATTATGTGTGTCTATGTCAGTAACCGATATAAATTGACCCCACACTGCGTACAGTTTGCTTAGGAATAGGGCTCTGCTAACACTGATTTCGAATAGGTGTGATGAAAATACCATTAAAATTAGGTATCTATACCAGGCCCCTGTATCACAAAAATTACAAGTGCTACAATTTAACATAGTTGTAAAGTTCTTCATACTAAAATGTGACAAATATGCCAAATGGTAGGAGTTGCAACTTTTGTGGAATAGGGGGCAGGTCTTTTTCGTAATGGCTTCGGAGCCCTATCCTGGGCGTGCCTGGTTTTTTTTTATTGAAACCTATTTTTAAATTGTATTAGTTTTCGAAGACGAAAATTAACTGTTGTAATGACGGTCATTACCTACAATTGCTGAACGCATAATAGAGGCCTTAATGTGTGTAGTTAAAGAAATAAACTTGTTATGTGCCCAATGCCTAGTGCATGCAATAAAATAAACCGTTACTCGATTCAGCTGTGGAGAAAAAACTATTTTAATGCATTATATATTTATTTCAAAGAAACAGGTTGTACATACTCCATTTGTATAGGAAAAATACAAATAACAATAAAAGTAACTAAACCTGTCTACAACTAAAGAATTCGTAATTTAAAAACTTTCTGAAGACAATAATTATTCTAAAAACAAACAGCTACCAGCGGGCAACGTTCCCGAAATGCTGGCGGCATTGCCACGTGAAATAGCAATGATCAGCATTTGAGCCAAATATAGGGCAAAATGCATTAATAGTGAAGAGAAAATGATAGTAAATAAAACCTTAAACCAAACACTTAATACAAATAACAACTATGATTAAATACCTAAGAAAAAATAACTCATAGCTAAAATAAATTTAAAAAGAGCTCTCCCGCAGCATGGTCTTAAAGATCCTGGCAGCATTTCTTCGCTGTAACACATGCTGATACGTTTGATATATTAATAATAATAATATCAGAATTTGTCTTAACTGTGAAAGAACTTAAAGTTAATAAAACCCATAACTACAACGTTTAACAAATTTTATTTCAATTGATGTATTATGCTTGAACATTCTAGATACTTAATTATTTGTAGTTCACAATTATCTAATAACAATTTATTCTATTAAACATGTGTGTGGATGTGTAAGGACACATCATTCATTCCTCAACATTCAACGCATGAAACATCCCATGGTATGGCATGGTAGAGATCCCTTTAAGGGATAAGTTCGCCTTTGTACATTTGCTTTTATTCTGTTATCTGTATTTTTTTGTTTTATGTGCAATAAAGAGATATTCATACATATATACATACATAACCATTTCACCATAACATCTGTTTACAAAATACCATATTCCTTGAATTCATCTACAAGACCTAACACTCTTTTCTCCATCTTAGGATCCGGAGTGACAGACATACTTCCCATTTCACCCTGGCTAAAATCAGGAATGTCAGTATCATCAGTAAAGAGTATTGGAGTGAGCAGAAGGCCGTTAAAAAGACCGTAGTCTATTCTCTCTTTAAGCACAGATTCAAATTCGTGTCGTGGATATACAGTATCAGAGTCAATGTCAAAATAAGCCAGGAATTTGGTCAAGCTGCTGTAATACAAGTTTTTAAGGTCTTCAAAGTGTTTCCGTCTGAACTCTTGGTCAGTGCACGGGAAGACGAAGTATATGAAGTCCATTACTGGGCAGCCGTAGTAAAGCATCTGATAGTCCACGGGTATGACCTCTGTTACTTCATCATTTTGGTTCTGCAAATTAATTCATTAGGTCAATAAGTAGCTAAGTTGTTCTTTTTTAAAGTTTAAATACTTTATGGTAGACCATATTCGACAGACTTTGGAAAATCTGATGTTTTTTTATACGAGAAATAGGGCAAACGAGCGAGGTGACCCACTTGTCACCTGATGGTAAGTGATCACCACTGCCGATAGACATCCGCAACCCGGAGGGGTTTACAGATACGCTGCCAACCTAGAGAGCTAAGATGAAATGCCTCTTGTGCTGAAATGCTGTTTTTGCAAGTAAATTGAAAAACTTTAGGTTCCAACAATTTCGACTACGATAAGTGGAATCGTAGTTATTGGTTTGTCGTTGCCACGAAATATGCCAAACCTATGTCAAAACTTAAAGTCACCATTAGCAGCATTACTAGTAATCTGGATTAAATTTATAATGCTATAAAAGATCTTTACTTACCTTTTTCATTAAGATATTGTTTGCCCTATAATCTCCATGACACAGACAACACGTTACTCCATTGTTTTTATTCTCAGCTAAATAGACTCGTACCTTATCCACAATTTCTGAGACAAACTCATCAAATCTCTCTACCGTCTCACTGTCAACAACTTTTCTAGTAAATCCAGCCATATTTTTTAAAAATGCTCTTAAATCATCATTAAACTTAAACGGCGTTTTAATACACGCAATTTTCTTAGAAAAATATTCGGGATATTGCTTTTCTAGAGCCCAGGACAAACCGTGGAATCTTGCCAGCTGTTGGACAGAGAGCTCAGCGAATTTAAGTGGGGCCACGTCCATTCGATGACAAGTGGCAAAACCTTTCTTGGTCAGATTCTCAAGAATGATAGCATCAGGATTGGAGGCGTCGTAGCTTTTCACCATCGCATATCTCTCTTCTAAAGGAACATTTGCTTTGTTTTGAATATTTTCGTATAATTCTGAGAGTTCATCGTAGAAAAATGTTTCCATGTTATATGCTCCTTGTACATCAATAATGCTGACTGAGTCTTCTATTTTATTCTTTATAAAGATGTTGATTTCTTTGTCACCTTCAGCTGTTTTTCCTTTGATGTCAACTTCGTATAGATCAGCCAGATAATTGCCTCCGGCTGTGGAAACGGATCTGTTAAGGACTTTGTGTGTGATATAACCTTCTTTCTCGACGATTCTGTTCACGGATTCCTGGAGTAGCATTGGGAGAATGTACTCCCCGGTTGCCAGGACTTTGAACTGACTTTCGCAGCATTTTTCTTGAGATTCCATTGTCACTGTGTTGTTATAAGAAATGAGTTATATTTTTTGTAAAGACGAGCTCTTCAAACTGTGAATTGATAATGAATGAATGTTTGGTACAACGGATACCGCTAAAGGATGCCACTAACAGAGTGTCGTTACGACTCGTTATTTATAGGAACACGCGTTTGTTATAAAGGTAATTCTACATTTGAACGTTATATACTAAAACGCACATAGTTATGTTTAAAGATAATCAACTTAAATAATAAGCCCATTAATAAGAGGGAAACTTTAGGTGGAGCAAGTCAAAATGGAAACAAGTGCGAATCAGACTCGCGCACCGAGGGTTCCGTAGAAAAAAAAATCACACACGACATCTATTGCCTCACTGAAACAATAAAGCTTCTTACTTCATATGAACAACACAGGCTCTGCTTAATTTGAGACTGGGTCAATTGGTGTCAATTGTCCCACGATATTTATTTACTTATTTAATTATTTTATTTATGTGCATTGATCGCCGCAGTGGCTCAATCTACCGGATAAATCAATCACCCAATGGACAGGTTGCGCCATCTATTGATAGTTTAATAACTATCTTTTATATGTCGACTGGTGTATTTGTGTATAGTAATTGTTGTTACGTAACTACGAATTCACGGTTTTCGTTTTCTTCCATAATTTGTGTTGTGAGACCTTACTTCGTGACTAATCTCACGATTCCGTGTGAACGGGAAATACCCTATAAGTTTTGATTACTTTAAAATATACCGCATAAGCGGTCATATATTTTGATTGCGTCGACTTATGTATTTATTTTTTACACTGTTTAAAGGAATTGCAGAACTGCGTATGCTATATTAATTTCAGCTTTATATCTTTACGAGTTCCTAAGAAAAAGTATATTGACAAACGGAGAATGTAGTGATTCTTTAAAAAAATTTTGTTCTTTTGAGGTAGGTAATAATTACGTAAAAGTTTCGCCATTTCCGATTTTGAAAATTGCGTTTTGTTACATCAAAGAGTGCACTGACCCTTAGGTAATTATAAATTACGTAGCGTCATCTGAAGTGGCAACATTTGTAATGTGTGTAATTATTATATTCCGCAGTAAGGCCTCAGAATACAGAACAAACCAGAACCCGCGAGCGCGCCTAAAACTGGGGCAACTAAAACTACTCTTAAATAAAGTAGTTTCGCATAGTCATCTTCGAGCACGAAGCGTATCGTGACGTGTTGTACGTATGGCAATACTAATTAATCCCTTCTCGTGTCGTTTTTACATGCAGAAATGAAGTTTGGTTTGTAAAAAACCGGGCAAGTGCGAGGGTTCCGTAGAAAGATTGTAAAGCTTTTCCCCAGTATTTTAAAAAGTCCAGTGTCAGCAGAGCGCTGCTCCTAAACAAAAAATAACGCAGTGTGGGGTCATCTTATACTGGTCTCTAACAGACATAAAACAGGTCCAAGACATAAAAATTTTAGATTTTGAGAATTTTCTAAGTGGTTGTGCTATAAGAGCTACCTTCATACCAAATTTCAAAATTCTAGGACAATTGCTACCCTTTAGGTTTCCAGGGAACGGCAATTAGTATGGAAACAACCTTTATAATGACTGTATCTTTTGATTGCGTTGACTTAGAAGTTAGATTTTTTTTACAGCTTCAAGAGACTGCAATCTTAAATATTCGATATTAAATTCAGCCTGCGACCTCCATGCGTTCCAGAGAAAAAGGGTCTTGACAGACAGACAGACGGACAACAAACTGATCCTATAAGGGTTCCGTTTTACCTTTTGAGGTACGGAACCCTAAAAATAGAATATGATTAATATTTTAAGTAGATAAAAAAATGAACACAGTGCGCGACGTACGGTTATGACTGAATGGGGTTCCTGGTTTGTTTTGTATTCTGAGTGTAAAGCATACGCTACGTACATCGTCAACAACGCAGATACATTATCTTGTGTATTTGTTAATACTTTGTGATCTACAACATGTCATTTTCTCATTGAAGTCATTGTGATGTTTCATATTTTCCCACGAAGGAAAACAACATAATGTAAATAACTGCCTACGTCAAATCGTGATACATTAAAAAGCTTACCGAATAGCAGTGATCATGGACTTACAGATACATGAAGATGTTATTTATGACCAATATCCTAATATTATAAATGCAAAAGTTTTGTAAGTGAGTGTGCATATTGTTCGTTTATGGGTGGTAGGACCTTGTGCGAGGTCCGTCCGGATCGCTACTACCGTCTTACTCGCTAATCCTGCCGCTAAGCAGCAGTGCTTGCACTATTGTGTTCCAGTGTGGAGAGTAAGTCAGCCGATGTAATTACGGGCACAAGAAGGCATTTCATCTTAGCTCTCTAGGTTGGCAACGCATCTGCTAACCCGACGAGATTGCGGGTGCCTATGGGCAGTGGTGATCACTTACCATCAGGTGACCCACTTGCTCGTTTGCCTTCCTCGTCGTATAAAATATAAAAATAAATAAATAAAAAATACTTGTTCGACCCTAAAACGGCGGGCCGGATTTGCTTCAAATTAGAATAGAATAGAATAGAATATAATTATTTTTGACCACGTAACATAGATTAATTACATTTACTTGGATTGGAGATAGCCTAAAGGGTATTTGTTATCCCGGAAAGTTGCATAGTTCCCGTGGCATAGCGATGACCGAATTCTACGCAGACGAAGACTATAAAATAATTGATATTTTTTGAAGTTGGTTAAAAATAAAAACCGGCCAAGTGCGAGTCGGACACGCGCACGAGGGTTCCGTAGAAAGATTTTAACGCTTTTCCCCAGTGTTTTAATAAGTCCAGTGTTAGCAGAGCCCTGCTCCTGAGCAAAATGTACGCAGTGTGGGGTCAACTTATATTGGTCTGCGAAATCTACCGACAAACATAAAAAATGAAGATTATGAGATTTTTTGAGCGGTTGTGCTATAAGAGCTACCTTCATACCAAATTTCAAGTTTCTAGGACAACTAGAAGTGCCCTATAGTTTTTCGGATTTCAGCAATTTGTATGGAAATATATATTTTAATGACTGTATCTTTTGATTGCGTTGACTTAGAAGGTTGACTTTTTCACAGCTTCAAGGGACCGCAGGCTTGAGTATTTGATATTAATTTCAGCATGCTACCTCCACGCGTGCCAGAGAAAAAGGGTCTTGACAGACAGACAGACGAACAACAAAGTGATCCTATAAGGGTTCCGTTTTTCCTTTTGAGGTACGGAATCCTAAAAATTAGCACATTACCGTAACAAGAGTCTAATCATCTAGTCCAATCTCATGTATTCTTTGCTGTTGTATGCACAAGTCTTAACATAATGGAGACCTTACACGCCAATTGCGAAGCAACTTACGTGGCGTTGATAAATGATAACAGACGATTGGATAACGGCCCCCTTAATGACAGGTCAAGAATTCCGTTGTTTATTGTCAGTGACAGCCGAGACGCAGTACGGATCTGAGACGAGACACGTGCGTTATAATTAATGTAATCCCACTATAATTAAGGTTCCACCCTTTTCGTTTTCACAGGAAATACTGCAGTAGTTTCACCATAGAACTAAATAAATAAAATATCATGGGATAATAGGGTTGCTGACTGAATAGTTGCAACTGATGGCCGATGGGGTCAGAAGGTTCTCGAATGGCGTCCACGGACCGGGAGACGAGCTGTTGGTAGGCCTCCAACAAGATGGAGCGACGACCTAGTAAAGATCGCGGGACCGCGGTGGATGCGGAAAGCACAAGACCGGTCTGAGTGGAGAGCCGCGGGGGAGGCCGCCGGCCAGCAGTGGACGTCAATCGGCTGACATGATGATGATGATGATGATGAATAGGGTTGCTTTCCATTTTTTTTTAATTTAAATATAACATTCAGCATTGGCCAAATAATTACTCTACAATTGAAGTCTCGCCTCAAAATTACTTGAAATATGCGAAATTTACTATATCTTTGTTGTTAGGTTTTGTTGGCGCCAAAAACGCCATTTAAACAACGCGCGGTCGTGCTCGACCCTCTGAAATAAATCCTGAAATATTTACAGTTCCCGAAAAAAGCTTTTTGTTAAATGAGTCAGTTTGGCAAACGTTTTTCTGCCAAATGAGAGCTTACCACTTTCTTGCAGAACCCTAAAAAAGAAATGGCATATAAATTGTGGTGTCAAGAAAGTGGGACGGCGTCTGAAATCCGATGCGAAGCCTTTCAATGTAATCAGATGCCGTAATTCGATCTTTTCGCACCTGGCGGGAAAGTTCTGCGAATAGCGCTGAGGCTCGAAAGCAATTGTTATCACCGTTAGGTGACCTATCGATTTTATCAATGCTTATTAGGTTTTTTTTATACGACAAGGAAGGCATACGACAAGGAAGGCAAACGAGCAAGTGGGTCACCTGATGGTAAGTGATCACCACTGCCCATAGACACCCGCAACTGGGGGTTTGCGCGTTGCCAGCCTAGAGAGCTAAGATGAAATGCCTCTTGTGCCCGTAATTACACCGGCTCATAATTATAAACTCTCTCTGTCTCTCCCTAGTAAACTATTGATCTCCACCACTCAAAGGTTGGCCGGTAGAGATCCCTTAAAGGGATAAGTCCGAAATTGTACTCGAATTTTATTGTTTGTAACTTAAGTTTTTATCCGTTTTTAGGGTTCCGTACCTCAAAAGGAAAAAAACGGAACGCGTGGAGGTAGCAGGCTGAAATTAATATAAAATTTTCAAGCCTGCAGCCCTTGAAGCTGGAAAAAAAAATCAAACTTCTAAGTCAACGCAATCAAAAGATATCCACTTAAAACACTGGGGAAAAGGTTAAGGCGTGAGTCTGACTCGCACTTGTCCGGTTTTTTGTACAATTAAGTGTTTACTTACTTCTCACCCACTTTTCTGGCGACAGTCGGGTAGGTAGAGAAAATAGCAATAAAGTATGCAAACATGGTATACAGCCGCACAGTAGCTTCGAATCGACCCCGCGCCAAGGTCGGCGCCTGCTGAATTATGTTACACAATAAACTAGCAAGTGACGGCCTACTTACGCTTGCAACGCCGCCAATTAAAAACCCTAGAACCTTATAGCGACGGGATACGGTTCAGATTCCAAGTGTACCCTTTTATTGATCACCTGAATCGATAAAGCGTAAGTTTGCGTTTGGAAGTTGTTCGATTACTTGGTGACTTAGGGGTTTGCGTTATAAACTTAAAACGGGTAAGCGTGCTGAGGGTCGAGCACGACTTTACGAATGCTGCGTAACGTTACGGTTATCGTATCGAGATCGAGAAACCTCATACTAAATTTTAGTTCCAAATACGCTCACGGGCGGGCGCTGTTCCAAACGTCATACAAACTCGACAACGTTTACTATTCGATTTTACGTGACGCAGGTTTCGAAAAGTCGTGCTCGACCCTCTGTTGTGCTAGATTTGTTCCGAACCAATCCCTGATTCTTTCTAATTTTTAGGGTTTCGCACCTGAAAAGGAAAAAATTATAGAATAATTTTGTCGTCCGTCTTCTGTCTGTCAAGGCCCTTTTTCTCTGAGATGCGATGCGTGGAGGTAGCATGCTGAAATTAATACCAAATACTCAAACCTGCAGCCTCTTGAAGCTATGAAAAAATCAAACTTCTAAGCCAACGCAATCAAAAGATGCAGTCATTAAAAAGAATGTTTCTATACAAATCGCCGTACTGTGAAAACATAAATGATACTTCCAGTTGTAATAGTGCACTCCAAGGTCCCAAGATACAGGCTCTGCCTAGTTTGGGGCCTGCTAGATATTCACTTTTGTATATTGCTGATGTATGTATTACGAAATAAATTATTCTTATTCTTTATTAATAGAAACTTGAATTTTTCTATGAAGGTGAGCTCTTATTATACCTAGCACAAACACTTAGAAAAATCTGAAAGAGTTAAATTTTTATGTCCATCTGTATATGTCACAAACCAGGCTTAGGAGCAGGACTCTGCTAACACTGGACAACATAAAACACTGGGAAAAAGCAGGAAAATCTTTGCCAGTTTTTCAATATTCAATTATTTAAAAACAGAAAACCCGACTTCAAACACCTTTATACCCTATGACATCCTCACAACTGAGACGAATCTGATAATGACACCTAACCTAGTACCTTATTCTTTCGAATACTGAATTAAAATCCGTCGAAAAAGTAGCCATGCAGTCTTGTTTTTCTTTTGCTAATTATTTCGTTTTTTTAGCGCTATTTAGTAGTGCTGACGAGAATTTCTGGAAACCACATACTCTATGTCACTCTCACAACTGTGATGAATCTAATGACAGGTACACATTGAAATCCGTCGAACGATTTAGGCTGTAGACCGTGTCAAAGAATAGGCATAAATACGGACACACATAGTCTCGAATAAATAATCATGCAACCTATGGCCTAAACGGTCTGAAATCCGTCAAGCGCTTTAGACTGTAGAGCATGTCGAAAAATTAGACATACATACTACATCATCACCACCAACCTTTTTTACGTTCCACTGCTGGTCACGAGCCTCCTTTCAGAATGAGAGATACGTATGTATATACATACTCTCGAAAAAATTAACAGCCAACCTGTGGCCTAGACAGTCTGTGCCAACACACCTTATTGTCCTTAGCAAACGAAATGATAACAATGCCGTCGGTCGATCGATCCCGCCAAGGGCATGTGAACCTAACTGAGCTATAAAACGAGCTTTTACCCACCGAGGGAGTAAAGTGAGATTATAAAATAATAAATATCATGGGACAATTGTTGACACCAATTGACCTAGTCCCAAACTAAGGGTACTAGACATTCGTATTCATCTTACAAACATCTGCCCCGACCGGTAATCGAACCCGGAACCTGAAGCTTTGTATGTATGGCACCTTGGCACGCTCTAAAACCTAAAAGTTTTGACGGATTTCAACGTATGAGGTTTCATTGGATTCGTCTCAGTTGTAAGAGTGACACAGGGTATTGTTTCTTAGAACTGCAGTCTCATTTTCTGTTCTTAATTTTAAGTTGATTAGATTATTATTAATTTCTCTACCTTTTATGACGATCCACATTCCCACTTCTCACAAAGGCAGCCACCCCGACGGCAACTAAACATCGCGTAAACAATCTACTATTTAACACACCCGCTTCCAATTTAGCGTTCGGCCCTTACATTAAAGGCTGTTTTCCCTAAATTATGTCCCCAAGGGTGCCTCGCAAGGCCGAAACGTAAATTCGCAGCAACATAATACCGGATACATTAATCAAATGATCAACTTTCTATTTAATTAATTTGGAAAGAAAAGACGGTGTCCACAGTTTTAATTAGGGAAAGTTGAAGATTCAATTTTGTCGGAATGCCGCGTTTAAAGGACACGTCTTGGGATAATTTGAAAGGGGATTTTTAATAAAGTTTGGTTTGGGCGAGATGCGCAGTATTCGTACCATTTTGTCTTTATACCAAGGACAATAAACTTTTAACACGACTTTTAACATGCTCTGCTCGTGTGACTTGCCTAGTGTACGTTTCGCTGCTGCCGCGTCGTGCGCTTCCAGAGGAAGGACTACGGTTTAATCCGAAACGTGAGTGATCCGTTTATATTACAAGAAACTTTTTGTTATTATTTGTGTGTATTTTTTACTGTCTGTTTTTGTGTCCATAAAGTATATATAGGTACCCATAAAACAGTACCGTGACTGACTGACTGAGACAACGCACAGCCTAAACCACTGGACCTAAAACTTGAAATTTGGCAGGCATGTATCTTGAGTATACTAGAGGTGCACTAAGAAGGGATTTTTCTAAATTCCCTCGAGATAGGGAACTAGCCCATTTTGAAATATTTCAAAGCCGCGGGACATAAGATAGTTCACTATAACAACTTAGTTCCTTTTCATATTTTATTTAAAGCCCTTTAAAAAGCAACTTAAACAGTATAAGTATTTTAGAAAAAAATACTTTGTGCCAAGTTTCTTGCGGCGCTTTCTCCTTGGCAATCATGATCTATTCCGAAAGCGCTGGTAGACTCAGAAAAAATTACGTGTAAAAGGGCATTCAACCGCTTATTTGCTTTAATTTGATATGTAATATTGCTACGCTATTGAAAAAAAATTAAATCACAACTGCATATTCTTAAGTCGAACTGAAAAGTAAAAAATAAAATTTAAGCTGCTAACTACCACGTATTCCTATCCTAAGTATCGTACCCAACTGCAATAAACTAAACTAAAGGATTACAAATAGAAAAATACGGCACCCGACTGCAAGAAATCTAAAATCGGTTCAGCCGTTCTCGAGGTTCAGTGGAATAAAGAAACTCACATAATTACATACTTACATCCCTGAAAACAATACAATCTTTTTCTTTTGGCAGTCGTGTAACAAAATAGGAATCATCATTGAGACAAACCCTTAAAATGTACATCCAACTTTTTAAATACTTATAATTATTTTTATTCCAAAGTAACCCCTAGCTCGAGGCGTCTGTAGCCAAAACTCCCAAATGATGGAAGTTCCCAAAGTTTGCATTGTTTTGCATTTTTCGGGACTTAAGCATTCAGCGTTCTGTTAAATTATAAAGGATTTGAATGAGTTACCTGCCTTGTAAGATACTTCAATTGTCGAGTGAGTTTGGAAATGCTTTCCATTTGCTTCGAAGGTGATACAATAGGCTTATGTTAATGGTATATATTATATGACAGACTTTAAGGTGGAATTTTAATAGGGTGAAGTTTAAATTCCTAGGTATCTCTCTTCTTCCTATAATTATTGTTTTCTGTTGCACCTTTGTTCTGTATCGTTTTTATTTTGGTGTTTAATAAAGAGTTCTCTTTGACGACCGGATGGCCTAGTGGTTAACGACCCTGACTATGAAGCTTGAGGTCCCGGGTTCGAATCCCGGTCGGGGCAGATGTTTGTATGATGAATACGAATGTTTGTTTTCGGGTCTTGTATGTTTACCTAATATGTATATAAGTATGTATTTATCTATATTAGTATGTTTATCCGTTGTCTAGTACCCATAGTACAGGCTCTGCCTAGTTTGGGACTAGGTCAATTGGTGTCAATTTGTCCCATGACATTTATTTATTATTATTTATTCATCATCATCATCCTCATCTCAGCCGAAAGACGTCCACTGCTGGACTTAGGTCTCGCCTAATGAGCGCCATAGCGCCCTGTCTTCAGCTTGCCGCATCCAGCATCTGCCTGCAGTCTTTCGCAGATCGTCATCCCACCTGGCCGGAGGGCGTCTTACACTACGTTTGCCGAGTCGCGGTCTCCGCTCAAGAACACGTTTACCTCTACGGTTGTCGGTTCTTCGCGAGATATGGCCGGCCTACAACTACTTCAGCTAGCTAATTCTTTGAGGTATGCCGATAACTTTGGTTCTCTGCCGGAACTTAATCTTAAGGAGTTTTAAATTGTTTGACATTTAACTTTATGGTGGAGTCCCACAAACTCGGAGAGGCGACCCGAAAGACCTAGACGGCGATGGCGGGATGAACTGGACTCCTTCTTGAAGGACTGGCCGCTGATTGCTAAGGACCGGAAGAAGTGGAAGCATTGGGGGAGGCTATTGCTCAGCAGTGGGACAGATCAGGCTAATAATAAATATATAAATAATTGACATTATACTAAGCAGACATTATAAACGAAACAGCTATTCGATTGAGACAAACGGCGGTTGCAATAAATCTCTCACCCACCGTCTTAATTCAACGCGGGGCGATTTGTTCAGAACTCTTTAAAGAAACAATAAAGTTCTCTTCAAGGAGAGTCAATAAAAATGCCAAGTTAGTCGAAGGGAATGTTAGGGGGAAGGGTTTCGCTTTCGCTCGTTCGTTTTTTTTTGACAGACCATAATAATACGAGTATAATAATCTGTACTTACAAAACAATACGACCGAATAGCCTAGTGGTTAGAGATCCTGACTATGAAGCTTGAGGTCCCGGGTTCAAATCCCGGTCGGGGCAGATGTTTGTATAATGAATATGAATGTTTGTTCTCGGGTCTTGGATGTTTAATATGTATATAAGTACGTATTTATCTATATAAGTATGTTTATCCGTTGTCTAGTACCCATAGTACAGGCTTTGCCTAGTTTGGGACTAGGTCAATTGGTGTCAATTTGTCCCGTGATATTTTTTATTTTATTTATTTAATACCGTGACTGACTGACTAGCAGATAACGCATAGCCTAATCACATTATAAGCATGCCAATTACTCTTTGGGTTTCTTGGATGTTTAATATGTATCAACTATGTCTTAAAGATCTGCTTAATTTGGGACTATAGGTCAATATTGGTTTATTTTATTTATTTGTTTATTAATTTAATTGCTTAAAATATCTTTTTCTAGTTTGTCTACCTCCTCTTGCTCTTATTCCCATACCTGCGCAGTCTTACTGAAAACGATGTGATGCGGTTTCCTAAAGTCGAGCACGAAGTTTTCGAATCCTGCGTAACATAATCGAGTAGGAACACAGACTAGGACCAATTTGTATGACGTTTGGAACAGCGCCCGCCCGTGAGCGTATTTGGAGCTAAAATTTAGTATGGGGTTTCTCGATTTCGATACGATAACGTAACGTTACGCAGGATTCGAAAACTTCGTGCCGGCCTACACGTGGCACTGCCTTGAGTGTGAAAAGTAATTAGGGCCAGGTGACTAGGGTCAAACAAGTTCAGCAGCCCCAGACTTTTCCTCCACAGAACCCTTGAAGGGGCGAGCACAATCGAATCTCACTGACCTCGGGGGTCAATTCTAAAATTAATTGAAACGGCAAACGCTCCGAAATTCGTTGCGGAATTCAACGTAATCGGAACAAAAGGGAAAAAAGGAATGATTGCGTTCGAACCATTGTTTACAGGGAATTCGGAGGTATTTTGATGAATACGGACGTTTTTATTTTTTACGTATATTTTTCTAAAAGGCTCGCGTTGCGAAGTTTGTAAGTATTTACCTTTATTCGTTATGTATATTTTTTCGTAGCTATTTGTTATATCTTGATCCTTAACACTTAGTGTACCTTCACTGATTTATTAACTAAGAAAGAGACGAGAATAGGACGTCCAGACAATGTCAAGCGAAATTCGGTTTATAGAACCTTTATTTCTCATTAAAAACAATTTGTCACTTACGAGGGGTGGCTGATAAGTAATCTCCTTGGTCAGAAACATATACTAAAATAATACTGGCTGGTATGGATTTATATTCGTTTGTTATTCTATTTTCAAAATGTATTACATTCATTTGTTTAATGCATCACGTTTATTTGTCTGCTACAATTGTTTCAAACATGTCGGTAGAAAAAGTGAAAATGGATAAAATCGAGCAGCGTGCGGTGATTAAGTTTTTGACTAAAGATACGCCTTCGGAGATCAGACAGCGTATGTTACATGTGTTTGGCGGTTCGTGTTCTTCCGAATTTATTATAAAGTTGAGGTCAAAGCAGTTTAAATTCAATATTTGAAAAATTTAATAAGTGCATTTTACTAGCAGGGGACTATATATAAAAATTAAAAAAAATTAGCCACGACAGTCTTTTATTTCATTGTTAGGTAGATTACTTTTCAGCCGCCCCTCGTACATAAGAATTTAATATCTAAGGTAGTATTTTGTATTTTACAGTAAAGTAGAGAAATCAAGTAGTCACGTTTTTTTTTTAATATACGATAAGTATAAGGAATGCGAGCAAGTGGGTCACCTGATGGTAAGTGATCATCACTGCCCATAGACACCCGCGACCCCGGAGGGATTGCAGATGCTAAGATGAAATGCCTCTTGTGCCAGTAATTTTACGAATATGAAGTTAATGTTTTTCGTGATAATAATACCACGCATATAAGAACTGTTTATTAGAAATTATCAGCATCCATCAATAATAAACTTTCTTAGAATTAGACTGTAGTTAGCACAGTTGAAAACTGAAATGTATCATTTTGTACAGAAATGTTTTTTTTTTAGTCTAACATCGGTACTTACTCCTAAGAACACAATGGGCTAATGGACTCATATCACGAATTACAAATATACCTACATACATGCATACTCGACTTCGCTCGACATTTCGCTGACCACGTGATGCGGGACACATGGCTTTAACGAACACGCAATTTCACACGCACTTCTATACTACTTATGCCCTTAATGGGCGAAGTTTCAAAGTCGCAAGATAATGTAAAACTAATGGTGATGTGTATCGGAAGGTCGCACTCGTTCCTGGCAGTCACCGCCGCCACTCAATAGCTGCCAGTCACGCCTAGCATTAGCTGTGCCACGACTGTAGGGCTGGCACGACTGGCCGCGACTTTGTTTGTCGCGCGACATTATATTACCCGTCCCGTTGCATTAGCGACAGAAAAGGACGGGCAGTTGTTCTAGCGCGAGATATATCTATACATGTCCTGCACATGTAACATGTCGCGCAGTGCGTCCCTTTCATAGTGATGGAATCAGTGAAGGGAGCACTGCGCGACAAGCTACAAAATGGCGCGCGTGCTACATGTGCAGGGGGGCTAGCACGCGCGCCATTTTGTCGCTTGTCGCTCAGTGCGCCCTTCACTGATTCCATCACTATGAAAGGGACGCACTGCGCGACAAGCGACAAAATGGCGCGCCGTGCTACATGTGCTGGTCAATCAAAACGTGCCAGAGGCCCGAATACGAATATTCGAAACCTGCGTCACGTAAAATCGAATAGTAAACGTTATCGAGTTTGTATGACGTTTGGAACAGCGCCCGCCCGTGAGCGTATTTGGAACTAAAATTTAATATGAGGTTTCTCGATCTCGATACGATAACCGTAACGTTACGCAGGATTCGAAAAGTCGTACTCGACCCCCTGTAACTAAAGTGTTCTGGTTTTGCTGTTGTAATAATTATGTTTTACACTTGTTTCTAAAATACTGTAATTTTTTTCTTCTTTATTTTCTAATGATACAGTGAGGTTTCTTTGTGTAATTTATCTGTGGTTACGTATTGTAAGAGCTAATGTTACTTGTTTTTAGACAAAATAACCTTCTGCCAAGTTCCTTGCGGCGCATTCTTCTTGGCCATCATGGTCTCTTCTAAAGCGCTGGTAGACTCAAAAAAACCTTAGAAAAAAAAACTTAAAATGATCCTCTACAGCCTAAAGTTTTATGGCCTAGCACTAGCAGAATTATGAAGTCGGTGCGGTGCGAGCGGAATATTCTTTGAATGAAGCACCAACTTCATATTTCTGCTAGTGCCAGGCCATAAAACTTTAGGCTTCAGAGGATTATTTAAGGTTTTTTTTGAAGGCGGTTTTACTTTTTTGTTAAAAGATTTTTGTTTCACACTTTTACGTTGATTTAACATTTTCAGAATTATCCTTCAACTCCTAACCGTTAACATCCATCATCAGCTCTTCGACATGAGATGACGACTACCAGACGCAAATACTTACTTGAATAGCCTTAGAAAATTATATGAGACACATAATACGTGCCTATAAAATTTGAGGGTTGCCCTCAATTTCCCTGGGATTCCATCATCAGATCATGACTTGGTGACAATGGGACCACCTCAGGAGTATACCCTTTCGAATAAAAAAAGGAATTTTGAAAATCGGTCTACAATTGACGGAGTAATCGATGTAAATACATAAAAAAAAACATGCATGTATACAGTGGAACGTAGGACCTCCTCCTTCTTTGAAGTCGGTTAAAAAAGAAGAGCATTGAACTGCCAGTTTGCTGAATAAAATTTTGAATTTTGAGATAGAAGTCGCACTGTTAATTGAATATACTATGAATTGCGCATGTTAAATAATACTAGGAATACCGTCGCGTGATTAAATTCACTTTGCCATGGCAATGAACTCCAATGACATCGCTCAGTCGGTAGAGTTAGAACCATAGACAATAATGTTTAAAGGTAGAGTTATGACAACTACGTATCTACCTATGCAGGTAACATTAACCGTCCCACAAATTTAAACTAGGAATAAATACCTACTAATGTTTGAAGTTACAAATTATTCATTTCCCATAATGCTCTGTAAATCATCATCATCAACAATATACAATGACAATGCAAAGAAAAATCCGTTAAGCAGCTGGACTTGAACCAGCAACCTCGGTAATCCGTACCACGCTCCACCAATTAAGCCATACTTAACATTATATACATACTTAACCAAACCTAACTAATTTTTCAATGCATTGTGTCATATTTCATTTTTTTATTTTACCATCATCATCATCAGCCTGTTTATGTCCCACTGCTTGCCTCCTCTCAAAATGAGAGGGCTGGGCTACAGTTCCCGCGCGGGCCCAGTGCGGAATGGGAACTTTACACACACAATTGAATTGCTTGGCAGGAGTGTGCAGGTTTCCTCGCGATGTTTTCCTTCACCGAAAACTCAGAGGTGCCCGGCTAGCACCCACTGTTTGAACCCGCGACCCTCTGCTTGAGAGAGCATAGGTCTTATAGGTTAACACAATAGCGCCATCTATGAACTGAAAGAAAAAACGAATTTAGATGGCGCCATTGTGTTAGCCAGAGGTCTAATGGTACAGAGACCCCTCCGTAGTAAAACTAGCTACAGCAGGCTTATTATTTCAAAGGAACGCGACATCGTATAGACACTGGCAGTCCTCCTGGTTTTATGGTCCTTGCTAAATTATCGTGACGTCAAAATACCTATGCTTAATGTCACACGCACGGTTCTCATGTAAATCGATGTGAACTTTTTCTTGCTATCTTAGTATATGTTTATATGTATATCTATATATCTTAGTCTATCTATACGTATAAAACAGTACCGTGACTGACTGACTGACTGACTGGCAGACAACGCACAGCCTAAACCACTGGACCTAGAGACTTTAAATTTGGCAAACATGTACCTTGAGTATCCTTGAGGTGCACTAAGGAGGGATTTTTTAGAAATTCCCACGAGATAGGCAACTAGCCTATTTTGAAATATTTCACGGGGGCGAAGCCGCGGGGCATAAGCTAGTTCTGTGATAAAACCTCAACAATGGGAACATTCCAGAGGCCATTGACTAAAAAGATACAACAAAGATGTGAAGTACGCTACAACATAATAAATGGAGGGTAGAGTGCTTGTAAGTTATTTTCCTTACGTGGTTTGTTCTTGTTCATGGGATGCGTTTTACTCTCAAGAGGTTTGGGGCAACACCGAAAGCAGCCTGAGAGTTTCGGTGAGTTGCTCTTATTTAAGAAAACTTTCCTCTTTTTCGAGGATTTTAATAACTTGTAAGTAAGTAAACGGTTTATTGTACAGAAAATACAGAAATAAAGACAAATTACAAATAGTGACATGCAAGTACAAAGGCGGACTTATCCCTATAAGGATTCTCTACCAGTCAACCTTACAGCGACAGAGAGGATTAGTTAATTAAGGGACCGACGAAGAGTGAGTGTGTTGCTTTTTAATTTATTCATTTTTCAATTTTTGGTTATGATCTTCTAAAAATAAAAAATAAAATACATCTTGCTCTGAAAGCAAAATAAAAATTGCAAAATGTGAGTAGGGCTCGTGCCCGAAAGGTTTTACAAAGTAGCTTTTTTCCGCTTTTCCCAGGTGTTTTAAAACGTCCAGTATTAGCTAAGGCCTGAGGCCCGAGTACGAATATTCGAAACCTGCGTAACGTAATCGAGTAGTAAACGTTATCGAGAAATTTGTGTCACGTTTGGAACAGCGACCGCCGCAAGCGTATTTGGCACTAAAATTTAATAAGAGGTTTCTCGATTTCTACACGATATACGCAGGATTCGTTGTCTTCGTGCTCGGCCTATTGCTCCCAAGCTAAATGTACGCAGCGTCGGGTCATTTTAATAAACAAATAAATAAATATCACGGGACAATTTGACACCAATTGACCTAGTCCCAAACTAGGCAAATCCTGTACTATGGGTACCAGACAACGGATAAACATACTTATATATGTAGATAAATACATACTTATATACATATTAAACATCCAAGACCCGAGAACAAACATTCATATTCATCATACAAACATCTGCCCCGACCGGGATTTGAACCCGGGACCTCAAGCTTCATAGTCAGGGTCTCTAACCACTAGGCTATTCGGTCGTCGTTTACGTCAAAATTTGCCTGTTTAATCAGGGTACCTAGCATAATCCTAAATTAAAGACATCAACCATGACAAAGCCGGTATTAGGTAGTTTAACAGTTCTATTCTCAACTGCGGCCCAGCGACCGCCGCGGACCGGGAAGCAGCATACGTAATGCTCTACCAGATCGATAAGCTGGTTCGGGTCGTCTATTTTCGGTTTATCCAAAGAGGTTTTGAACATAACTAATGGTTTTCAGGTAGAGGATGAGAGGTGAATCATTATAGGGGATGCGATGCCGCAAACACAGACACACGATTTCTGGCTCGAGATACACAATTTCTATAATCTAAATGATTTTTTTAACTTTAGGGAATAATTTTAATTTTGACATTTTATTCTGATGTTGATATTTATTTAATTTCATTCCATTTCATAATTTCGTACATAATTTTTATTTTTGTTTACTGTCATTGTTGAACACCGAGGTGTCGTTACTTTTCTATTTTATGAATAATACAACAAATTGCTGTAATAACGTTTTACTCTCACCGAAGTCTTAACATACACATGACAAAGTCACAATAGAAAAAACAAAAGAATGTAAAAAAACACATATTTAAAAAGGAAATAAAAAATAGACAATAAGTATATAAAAAGAGGTTTTCTGTCGCCAACATGGCACTTCGCGGTGCAAAGCACCCAATAGTTAAGCGACAGTTGGCAGGGGTACCAGCTTTCTTACTGGACGGCGCAAAATTCCCCCTTTTGTTGCGATGTCGACACATCTAATAATTCCTCGTGACCCGGGCCACACAGTAGTTACTCTGCCTCGGGGCCAAGTTCCTCTGGGAAGGGAACCATCAGCAATCAAAACGAGATCCCCTATCTTCAGCTGCTCTTTTGGTTGAGGTGGTGTGCTGCGCCTTGGTACCAACGTTGGCAGGTATTCTTCCACCCAGCGCTTCCAAAAGTGATCAGCTAGTCTGAGACCTTTTTTCCACTGATTTCGTCCGCACAGATCAGCATCACATACAGGGCGCACAGGTGGTTCGTTAGTAGCGGATCCGATCAAAAAATGATACGGCGTCAGAGCCTCATCTTCTTGCGGTTCCACCGAGACTTGGGTAAGAGGTCGGGAGTTGACTAATGCTTCAGCTTCCAACAAGAGCGTGTGCAAGGTCTCTTCACGCGGTGACCGTTCCTTTAGAGTAACGGATAGCGCGGTCTTTACGGATCTAACGAGCCTTTCCCAGGCTCCTCCCATTGATGGTGATACTGGAGGAATGAACTTCCAGAGAATTTTATGATTAGCTGCAAATTCGTATATCTCATTGAGTTTATTGTTAGCTCCAACAAAGGCAGTTCCATTGTCTGACATAATCACAGATGGACAACCGCGCCTGGCTATAAATCGTTTTAAAGCCATTATAGCTGAATCAGTGGTAAGGCTTGCTACGATCTCCAAATGTACCGCTCGAACGGTTAGGCACGTAAACAAGGCAACATAGCGTTTCTCTGTTCTTCTACCGATGGTGATAGTGATGGGACCGAAATAGTCCAGGCCGACATTTGAGAAGGGCCTCTGGTGATGAGCGAGTCTTACTTCAGGAAGGTCCCCGGTCAAAAGTGTTAGCGGTTGGGCCTTCCTTATTCGACAGAAGAGACAGGACTTGGCAGCTTTCTTAACGGATGGTCTCAGGTTGACGATAAAGAATCTGCGTCTGAGTTGGTTTACCACTGTCTCGTTATTTGCATGAGCAGCCTTTTTGTGAAGGTGCGTAATCATAAGCTGAACAATATGATGTTTACCGTCTAAAATTATGGGGTCAGGTACCGCATCTACGCCTTGAACCCGTGGAATCCTCCCGACGAGGCGGAGAAGGTTGTCTGAAGACCGATGAAATTCAAGGTTCCTTAATCTTGAGTTTGTTGAAATGGGGCTAGCTTGGGTTAATTCGCTTGGGAAGTTATCTAACTGAGCCCTAAGGAATAGCCTTTTCTCGGCTGCTTCAATGAGATCGGCAGTCAGAGGATGGAAGTTCTTCGTACTTAAGAGTTCTTTCTTCAAGTTTAATTTTGAATTTTGACATCTCAAATTTAAACGAAACCGAACTAAATTAACGAATTGTTGAACGCGAGCCGTAGCACGGACTAAACGCAACCACTCTGAAAACCTTGAGTGATCCGCAACAACCGGTAAAGGTAGTTCATGCGGCTGAATATTGATTTGTCCCACTATTTCAGGCAAACAGGAACGTTTTACCTCACTATCCTGAGATAATGGAACCTCGCTCAATGGTTCACTTGGCCAATCATGAGATGACTTTAGCAGGAATGAAGGTCCTGTGAACCAGCGAGCGGACGTGTTGAATTTTGATTTGGTGGGGCGCGTAGCGTCATCCGCAACATTATCGGAAGTCGGAACGTACCGCCAGTTGGCAATGTCAGAAATTTCCGTGATTTCACCAATTCTATGCGCCACAAAAGGCTTAAAGGTGCGGGCGTCACTGCGCAACCACCTAATCACTGTCATTGAATCGGACCAAAACGTTATTTTGTGCGGTTTGTGCTTATGAGCTTGAATGATAAAACTTGCAAACCTTGCAGCTATCAGGGCTGCTTGAAGCTCAAGCCTTGGCATAGACACGGGTTTTAAAGGTGCAAGCCGAGCTTTACCACCGATTAAGGCGAGTCGAACCTTGTCACAGCCAAAACTCAAACGCCAATAGCCAACGCAAGCATACGCATGCTCACTAGCATCAGCGAACACATGTAATTCCAGATCAGGTCTCTGTTGATACAACAGTCCCTGATACCAACGAGGAATCGAACAGGCGTTTACTTCTGAAAGGCTTTGTAGCCAGGAAAGCCATTTTGATACAGTGCTAGCAGGAAGTGGCTCATCCCATAACACACCTGTTCTCCATAGTTCTTGGAACATAATACGTCCTTGGACCACAATCGGAGAAAGAAAACCGAGAGGATCGTACACTCGCATCAATAATGAGAGGGTTGATCTCTTGGTTAGTGGAGAAGGAATAGTCTCGGGCACACCAGTTCGAAAATACAGATTGTCCTCTACCATGTTCCAGGATAAACCTAAAATTTTTACGCAATCTGATGAAGATGAGCTTGATGAAGATGACGATGGACCTAAACCTACTTGAGGCGTGGTAAGGTTACATAGCTCAGGTGGTAGCAAGAACAAGGCTTCAGGTTTGTTTGAAACCCACGATCTCATCTCAAAACCTGCCAGGCTATGCACCCTGACTATTTCGGCTGCCAGACGAGCGGCTTCATTGACGTCGTCCAAGCTTCCAAGATAATCATCCATGTAATGATCTACTAAAATGGCGCGTGAGGCCCCAGGGAACTGGTGGCAATGATCTAGTGCATTTTTGTTTTTCAAATAAAGTGCAGTGCATGGACTAGATGTTGCACCAAAAATCATTGATGACATCCTATATACTTGAATGGGTAACGAAGGGTCGCTACGCCACAGGAAGCGCTGTGCGTCACGATCAAATTCACGGATTTTAACTTGAGGGAACATTTCGCGAATGTCCGCATTGAGCGCTACGCAACCTTCCCGAAAACGCATTAAAATTGCAACCAAATTTTGCAACAAGTCGGGTCCCGACAAAAGCATAGAGTTAAAACTTATACCCAGAAACTTAGCCGCGGCATCATGAACAATTCTTAACTTACGCTTCTGAGGGTGGAAGACTCCAAAATGTGGCAAGTACCAAGTTATACCTTTGGGAGTTTCAGTGCAAATTTCCGCGTAGCCCTTGTCTAAAGTAGCTTGCATATTTTGGCGGTAGGCTTCCGCATACTCTGGCTCCTTTTGAAACTTTCGCTCAAGGCTCTTAAATCGTGATAAGGCTAACTCATAATTATTTGGAACTTCTGTCAAACCATCCCGCCAGAGGAGGCCAGTTTCAAAGCGTCCTCCGGGGAGACGCTGCGTAGTGTTTTCAAGTATTTCTATTGCGCGAGCTTCGCTTTTAGTGCGGTAATCTTTTTTTTCAATGCCAATAGAATCTAATTTGTAATTTTCTTTAATGAGTGCCTCTATGGATTCGCATCCGTTAAGAGCACAATGGTTTACAAAATCTACAGGTTTTGTTTTACTAGACGAGAATCCATACAGAACCCAGCCTAATGGAGTGCGAGTGGCAACTGGCTGTGACTTAGAACCATGGCGTATGGCAAGGGGAACACTCAAATGCCAGTTGTCAACCCCGATGATCAACGAGGGTTTCGCTTGATCATAACACAACTCTTCAACTAAATCCGATAAATAGCTGTACTGCGAGATATCATCCGAGGCAATCGATTGACAGTTAGTTATGTCTAACTTAGACATAGCGCGAACATTAGAAATTTCGAAAGATTTCTCACTATGTTTACCTTTGATGTTGAAGTCCACAAACGAAACGTCCGAATTTTTAAAAAGTCCGCCTATGCAGTTTACTCTAATGTGACCTTTGGGTCCCACTGCACCGATCCCCTCAGCTACTGTCGAATCAATAATAGTCGCTGTTGAGCCATCGTCTAAAAGAGCGTAAATGTCCATCGAACCGCGTGGACCACTAACTGTAACCGGTATCACCTTTAGCAACGGACGAGGACGACCAACGGGTTGCTGCGACGTGGTATGAGTAAACACCTCGTCAGAACTCAGGTTGGTTGCGACATTGTTCACATTGGAGTGCACGGAAATAGAGTCAGTGTCTGCAGCCAGGGAAACATGGTTCGTCTGCTCTGACGGCATCGGCGAATGAAGCAGGGTGTGGTGACTAAACTTACGGTTGCAGGTAGGTACCTGGCAATTAGCTTTACACGTTTTGTATAAATGTGAACCTTTTTTTAAACATTTCCTACAAAATTTATTTTCAATAATCCACTGCCATCTATCGTCAGCATGCAACAACTCAAACTCTTTGCATTTGGTTAGGTCATGGTTGACATTTTGACAAAACTTGCAAGGCAGTATAGACTGATCTACGGTAGATGGCGCTGCTATTTTTGCCATAGAGAATTTAGGTGACGGTATAGACTTGACAACAGCGACGTCTTTAGTCAAGTAATTTTCGAACGAGTTTTCGTAGTTGTCATATGTACAGGCCGTATGTATTTTCTCGTCTTTGAATTTTTGTCCGTCTGACGGTGACATTTTCACGTCAGAAATAAAGCCAAACTTCGAATGAATTTCAGATTCATGAGTGAGAAAATCGGAAATAAGTTCGAGCCTGTACTTAGTATGACTACGAACGAATGCATAATCTGCCCATCGAGCCCGCAGGAGCGAGCTTAATTTACCAATGATAGTATTGGAGAGTTCAGGAGAGGCCAAGTATTCAACTTGATTCAGTACGCGAATGGTTTCTACGCATCGGCGTACTCGACAGGCAAACTGGCACAAATCCTTTCCCCCATCGATGCTCAACAGCCTAGGCAAAGCCTTGACCTGAGCTATCTCGTGCACGACTATGTGCTCGGGACGACCGAACCTAGCCTCCAAGGCGCTCATGACCACGTCTGGGTCTTGCGCAGAGGCTAAAAGCGCGCCAACTTCGTCCTTGGCTACACCGCGCAAAGCAAAATTTAACCTAGCTTGGTTTTCTAAATGAGAAAATCCAGCTTTAGTAAAATCAAACGTTCCTTTAAATAGTAGCCAATCTTGGATACGCCCATCAAACGAAGGAAGCTTTAGGTCACTCACCCTCGGCGACTGCTGCTTCGATGCGGCCAGGCTCGTGATAGCTTCAGCTAGTTGCTGAATATCAGTAGGTGTACCCTGACTATAGCTAATTTTATTAATGTTGTTACATAGTTCATGTTGTGTGTGTGTACCTAAATGCTGTGCATGTTTAGGAAATTGTTCCCACGGAGGCAGACACTCCGCTGAAGTAGGTACCGGTCCGACAGGCGATGGCGGCTCCTGCCACACGGTAGCCGCTGCAGCAATGCATTTCGTTGCTTCCGTATGCGGCGGCGACCCTTGGTGTGGCTTTTCATTGACAGGATGCAATGAGGGTGTAACCGTAATAGCAGCGCCGGGCAATAGTACCCTCCTGGGTACCGGCACTGACGGTAAATGTACACACTCATCAACATCATCATTATTAAGCCTGGGCACCTGAAAATTAGGAACAGTGTTACTACACGAGTCTACCCAATCCGCTGTTCTACTAAATCGACTACTAGAACCACTGCGCGCTTCGATCGTAGCCAGCTCTGCTTTTAGTTCCAATTCCGCGGCTGCTCGCTCCTTCTCAATCACGGCTCGCTCCTTCTCCATCACGGCGCGCTCCATTTCGACGACTCGGCGAGCGTGCTCAGCCTGTGCTGCCAGCTTTTGCGCTACGATGGTTGCACTAGAATGACTAGAGCGGGCAGAGCAACCCGAGGCTGACGGTCGCTGGTTGCTCTGCGGCAATTCCGACGGCTGTGCCAACAAAATTGAAGGAGGCGGCTCTAGGCCTGTATTGGATTGGTTTGGCATTTTTGTAGCGCCGCTTTTGCTTCTAGTAAGCACCATAAGTGACGAGAAAAAAAAAGTTCCAGTACGAAGCTAAGGTACGGATAAATTAGTAGGTAGAATACAGTAGGCACCACACAAATATATTTAGACTAGTTCAATACTTACGAAGGACCATTTGTTGAACACCGAGGTGTCGTTACTTTTCTATTTTATGAATAATACAACAAATTGCTGTAATAACGTTTTACTCTCACCGAAGTCTTAACATACACATGACAAAGTCACAATAGAAAAAACAAAAGAATGTAAAAAAACACATATTTAAAAAGGAAATAAAAAATAGACAATAAGTATATAAAAAGAGGTTTTCTGTCGCCAACAGTCATGTTGCACAGTGTTAATTTTATTTCTAATTTTAGCTAGGTTTTAAGTCAAAGATTTTGCATGCCTACTTTTAGAAGGCAGCTAACACTAATGAAACTTTTATAAAAGAAAATTCGACCATCACAATTATCCACATAGTGTTATAGCAAATAAATATTTCATTTCATTTAATTTCATTTCATTTCGTTTCATTTCACGTCAAACTTATACACGTCGTGTCGGGGGTGAAACAGTACGCCCAAACGTTCATACAACCAGCCTTATTTAAACTACTCTCAATATTTTCAGAAATATCTGAGTTTACTTATTTACAGGCTTTATACAATTAGTGACTCACCAGCAATTAACACCATACAGAGGGTCGAGCACGACTTTTCGAATCCTGCGTCACGTAAAACCGAATAGTAAACGTTATCGAGTTTGTATGACGTTTGGAACAGCGCCCGCCCGTGAACGTATTTGGAAGTAAAATTTAGTATGAGGTTTCTCGATCTCGATATGATGACAGTAACGCTACGCAGGATTCGAAAAGTCGTGATCGACCCTCTGACACACGTCAAGCTTATACACGTCGTGTCGGGGTTGAAAAAGTACGCCCAAACGTTCATACAACCAGCCTTATTTAAACTACTCTCAATATTTTCAGAAATATCTAAGAGTACTTATTTACATACAATTAGTGACTCACCAGCAATTAACACCATACAGAGGGTCGAGCACGACTTCTCGAATCCTGCGTCACGTAAAACTGAATAGTAAACGTTATCGAGTTTGTATGACGTTTGAAACAGCGCCCGCCCGTGAGCATATTTGGAACTAAAATTTAGTATGAGGTTTCTCGATCTCGATACGATAACTGTAACGTTACGCAGGATTTGAAAATTCGTGCTCGACCCTCTGACACACGTCAAGCTTATACACGTCGTGTCGGGGTTGAAAAAGTACGCCCAAACGTATGAACGTTTGGGCGTACTTACCAGTAACCAGCCTTATTTACAGGCTTCATACAATTAGTGACTCACCAGCAATTAACACCATAATGGCTCATTAGGATGGAGGGGGGTCGTTAGCTCGAGCGGGTATAAATTGTTTGAGTGTATTGAGTATGGGGGTGTAATTGGTTTTAATGTGTGGGTGCGTTAGATGTGCGTGTGAAGTGAGTAGACACTTATTTACTCGTTATTGACTGAGAGAGTGCAAAGCGCGAACCAAGAGTCTCCGTTTCTGTGCCCAGGAGAGCTAGCACGAGTGCCATTTTGTGCCTCGTCGTTCAGTGCGTCCTTCATTGATTCCATCACTATGAAAGGAACGCAATGCGCTACAAGCGACAAAATGGCGCGCGTGCTACATGTGCGGGGGGGCTAGCACGCGTGCCATTTTGTCGCTTGTCGCTCAGTGTGTCCTTCACTGATTCCATCACTATGAGAGGGACGTACTGCGCGACAAGCGACAAAATGGCGTGCGTGCTACATGTGCGAGGGGGCTAGCACGCGTGTCGTTTTGTCACTTGTAACTCAGTGCGTCCTTCACTGATTCCAGCACTATGAAAAGGACGCAATGCGCGACAAGCGACAAAATGGCGCGCCGTGCTACATGTGCAGGGGGGCTAGCACGGGTGCCATTTTGTCGCTTGTCGCTCAGTGCGTCCTTCACTGATTCCATCGCTATGAAAGGGGCGCAATGCGCGACAAGCGACAAAATGGCGCGCGTGCTACATGTGCAGGGGATCGATTTTTGAATCTCACTTGGAGACTAAATTCTCACCCATGAGATTGATGTCACCATTTGGCAAAAGCCGTATTTTTTTATGTCATAGCCGTCTACTGACATGTAGCTAATTTGCGTTTCTGTCGTAGACAAGCGAGTCAACATAGTGGATCGAGGTTAGCTGTCACTGCCAGTGGTCAAGAAGTCACTCAGTGATCTCGTTTACGAGTGGGCGAGGGCATTCTTATTTGATTTCATGGGCATGAGAATTTTAGTCACCGGTGAGATTCTGAAAAAGATCCCTAAACTTCCTTTTCGAGTCTTTCAGGATATATGGTCTTGAATATAAAAGTGGACTGTAGATTTTAGCTGGTTTAATTAGGAATAAATTGTAAGAACGTTACAGTCATGAATCTCGGTGAATCGATACAATGACAAGAGAATGACGAACAGAATTTTTGACAGTTAATGTTGCTATACAATAAAATATAACAAAAGAGGAACTCTGTTTAACGCAGTTAAACCAGTGATTGTACATGATTTTTAATTATAAATTGACATTATTTAACGACTATTCTTTAAATAGCTCTTGTAAATATTGATTTCTTGAATATAAATTTAATAACAGAATTAGAATTAAGGATTAAAATAAAAATAATTTTAAACGATTCTGTACAGATTCAAAAATACGAACTTTTTAGAAATCGCTGAATTTAGTCATCGGGTGAGATTCAAAAATCGACCCACAGAGGCCCGATTCGAATCCTGCGTAACGTTATCGAGAAATTTGTATGACGTTTGGAACAGCGCCCGCCCGTAAGCGTATTTGGATTTCTCGATTTCTATAAGATTACGTTACGCAGGATATGAATATTCGTACTTGGGCCTCTGAGCGTCTAGTGTAATCAACGACCAAAAATACGCCTCATTCGCGTTCGCGTTTACGTCTAAATTACTATGGGCACATTAGCAGCGCAACTAGTGACACGTATCGACAACAAACAATTCTTATACCTACTATTTAACACTCTTTTAACAAGAAACTGCCGTGAACTCAATCATAGTGAAATAAAAACTGATCCCTCACGTATATAAGTAGAGTTTAGCCCGACATCATCATCATCATCATCATATGAGCTGAAAGACAACCACTGCTGGACATAGGCCTCCCCCAAGGCTCTCTGCCCGACATGTTAAGGACTAATTCGTAGTCCTTCCTCTGGAAGCGCACAACCCAGCGGCAGCGGACGCACACTAATACGCGCCGCGGCTCTGCTCGCGCGACACCTATCGCGCTCGATTACTATATTTTACACCCGTAATGCAAGCGCGACCGAGACGTTTTTTTTGGCCGTTCATTACACTAGACGCTCTGAGTGCCCAGTTATTCTGTGACGGCCTGAAAAGCTTAACCATCAAAACAAAAGTGTGGATAAAAAATTGTTTTGCTCCGAATCTTGTTTATTTGTCTAACCGTTGTTAATTAGAGTTAACTTGCGGAAATCGCGAAACCTCCTGAGGAGGGTTCTCGGGAAGTTCCCTCGGGAATATCGGGAGGATTTTCTCAATTGGCTTTCCCGTAGATCTCGTAATTAAGGGATCAGTGGTTGTAATTCAATTGCGCTCTCGTTTGATTTTGTGAGAACAGATTGATGGGGCGGGGGGGGAGAGGGGTGGGCGTTGTCTATTTGAATTGGTTTCACTGAGAGGAAAGTGCAGTGGTTAGTTGTTGTGCTTAACAGCAACATTTGACGGGTTTGAGTCTAATGTAACCGTCCCAATTTATTAGTAAAAATAACCTAACCAACTTTAGAAAAGTCGAAAAACCCCCGACATTGTCCTTTCAAAGTTCAATATATCAAAAACGGGTTCACCGATTTTAATGAAACTTAGCTAAGAACCATCTCGATTAAATTAGCTTTCGAACAAAGAAAACCGCATTGAAATCGGTCCATCCGCTTGCGAGCTACGATGCCACAGACAGATACACAGATACACAGGTCAAACTTATAACACCCCTCTTTTTCGTCGGGGGTTAAAAAAAAAACATACCCAATTGTAAGACAACGTTTTGTGAGGTTTTACAAGCAAGTGGGCCGGAATTCCTTTCTGATGATGGCACCAGTACCTAACTGATAAGCACCAGTGATGGACGCTTCATTCTTAAGCCACTTGTTACAGCTCTTCTTCGCTCGGCCTAACTCTGCGTCAACGGGAACGCACCCTAACAGGTCATCATCATCATCATGTCAGCCGAAAGACGTCCACTGCTGGACATAGGCCTCCCCCAAGGCTCTCCACTCAGACCGGTCTTGTGCTTTCCGCATCCACCGCGGTCCCGCGATCCACATTTAAGTATGAGCCAGCCAGCGCAGTGGATGACTTTAAGTCACGAGTTGTATCTATAGCTATATTAGAGAAAAAATCCTCAAAAGCACTCGCCACTTCTAAATCTGAAGTTACTATTCTTTCATCTATCTTTAACTTATATTGGCTATTATGGGGCTTTGATTTACCTGTCTCTGAATTTATTACGTTCCATACTGCTTTTACTTTATTATCAGCGGATTTAACTTTATTACTAAGGTATTCCGCTTTGGCGGCGACACAAACTTTTTTAAATAGTTTCGAATATCTTTTAACATAGTCTCTAAATGTGGGGTCGTTATTGTAGCTTTTCATTTCATATAGTTCATAAAGTTTAGTCCTACTCCTGTGAATCCCGACCGTGGCCCAGTCACTGAACCTTACCTTCTTACCATTTTTCTTGACAGTCTTAAGTTTGAAAATGTTCCCGAACTCTCGATTTATTGCAGTAGTCAGGTCCTTATATAAGATGTTAGGATCATTCTTCTCCATGTTTGGTTGAGGAACCTCATTGATAATACTTTCCTTAAATCTTCCTATACGGTCGTCAGTTACCGGCCTATAAGTAATTAATTGCTCCTTCGTCTGCTTAGGCATTTTAAAAACAGCTTTTTGGCCGCTATGATCGGAACTGAAGCAGTTAATAATTTCTTTGTTCGTAGCTTCACACTTGCAAAAAATATTATCTAAACATGTGGCCGTGTTGGCCGTCACTCTAGTCGGTTCCTCAAAAAGATGATGCAAGTTAAATGATTTAAAAAGGTTCAGAAGTCTCACGGAATTTCTATTTTCGGAGTCCAGTAAATTGACATTGAAATCTCCACATACTATGATATATTTACTACTATTAAAAACTTGTTTCAAAGCATCCTCCATCACGGACTCGAATAGACTAAAGTCTGAGGACGGTGGCCTGTATACACATAATACGATGTGATTATCCAATTCAACACACGAAATCTCAATAACTCGTTCTAATGAAAGTTGAACTACATTTTTCCGTTCTTTACACTTATAATCATCTTTTACAATAATCATAGTTCCTCCATGTATTGCTGAGTTTCTAGTGTAAGAGCTGCCAATCCTATAATTACGAATGTTCGATATCAGCTCATGCTGTCTCAGCCAGTGTTCAGTAATACACATTACGTCTATATTAAAAGCATCGAGGAATAATCCGATTTCAATTGCTTTGCTGGAGAAGCCTTGTATATTTTGATGAACCAAAATGAAACTATGCTCCTCCGCTGTCTCGCGCATCAGTTTAAAGACTGGCGGTCCGCGGGCGGCGCGTTCGCGGGGGGGCCGGCGGGGCCGGCGCCGCCGCCGCCGTCCGCCGCGTACCCGTGCCCAGGTTCTATGTTATATGCTAGTAGTTTTGCTGTTGCTAATTTACATTTTTTGGACAGATACAGCCGTGATTCGTTTAGATGAAAACGTTTTATAAATTTATTACTATCAAAAAATTGGTATTTGCTATTATAAGAAGTTACATTGTATAACATGGCATTCCACTTAGATATTACAATATTTCGCTTGTATGAAACCGACCTAGAATAAGGGAACGCACACAAGATAATCTTGTGGATACCACGCTGCTCAACGGCTGACAGAGCTCGTAGTAAGTCTTCAAGGTGAGATTTCCTTACGCCTATACTGTTGCCCAGCATGAAGGTAAAACATTATTTATAAATATACTCACCGGCACAAAATTTGGCCCAGTCTACATACATAATTACCTATTCGCACATACGTAAATGTGCGCAACATTTTTGCCGCTGAGTATTTTAAACAAAAGCAGATGCACAACATTTTAGCGACGTTCATAACATGCACCAAAACCCCAACAAACAACATTAGACGAACGTAACATTAATTAATTCGAATATTGCGTAACGTAATCGAGTAGCAACGTTATCGAGAAATTTGTGTGACGTTTGTATCAGGCCCCTGTTTCGCCGTCTTTACAATTGTCAGTTTTATATGACAATTCGAACTACATTTCTTTGACAATATGAAGCGCGCTAAAACAAAAGCTCTCCAAGTCAACAGTTGACGCCGAACCGTCATTGAAAACGAACAATTGTAAAGTTGGTGAAATAGATATAAATATTGTAGTCGCCGACCAGGCCAAGAAATACGTCTCTATCGCGTTCGTGTTTAACAATTCTCATACTATTTGACACTTTAACGCAAACGCGATCGAGACGTATTTTGTGCTTTTTGATTACGCTAAGGGCACAGCGCCCGACCCAGCGTATTTGGAACTAAAATTTAGTATAATTAGTTACGTAGGATTCGAATGTTAGTAATCGGGCCTCAGCACGGCCCAAAACTGAGACGAAAACATTATATCCCTCGAGATAAAGATGATATATTATATGCCGCTCGACTCGGTCGGCTACATACTAAGACGATAAATAACCGAAGTTCCCGTGAATATCAGACTCGATATAACAGGATAGTTTAATAACAGTCCTAGTATGTTTATGCATCTAAATACAGGTTTGGGAAAGTTAATATCAAAATAGGAGCTAGACTACACTTTTTATCTACAAACCTTGGAGATAATGTGCAAGCAGTGCCTTATTATTATCATACCCTATTAGACATAACAACCACTTTTTTTTTTAATTATTCCCGGTTGCAATAAAACTATTCTAAAACTGGCATAATCTAAAACTGCTTCAAATTTCAAATCGATAGCGTTAGTAGTTCCTGAGGGTCGAGCACGACTTTCGAATCCTGCGTCACGTAAAATCGAACAGTAAACGTTATAGAGTTTGTAATGACGTTTGGAACAGCGCTCGCCCGTGAGCGTATTTGGAACTAAAATTTAGTATGAGGTTTCTCGATCTCGATACGATAACCGTAACGTTACGCGGGATTCGAAAAGTCGTGCTCGACCCTCTGTGATGGACAGACAGACGGACCGAGTCACACCACAACTGTGCCCTAAGCACGACTTGTCGAATGCTGCGTAACGTTACGGTTATCGTATCGAGATCGAGAAATCTCATACTAAATTTTAGTTCCAAATACGCTCACGGGCGGGCGCTGTTCCAAACGTCAAACAAACTCGTTATAGTTTACTATTCGATTTTACGTGACGCAGGATTCGACAAGTCGTGCTTAGGGCACTGTTCCTTTTTACCATTTTGGCTCGAAACCCACAACACCTTCAATCCATTTAGCATGATATGTTTTACAACAATTACAAAGAGCATGCTAACAAGAGGTTCTCTTCGGCATAACGTGCGCTGATCAGTCAACCTACCACAGATAATAAATCAATTCGAACGACCATAGATAACGAAAGGCTCGTTTGTCTATGTTCAATCGAATTCTTTAGTCTCTGGAGACGATTTCGGCTTTGTTTTTGTGTGGAAAGAGTAAAAAAACAAGTGGCCACTGCTACCTAAAGATTGGATTCGATTTGATTAATTTATTTCTCACTGAAAGTCATAAGGAAAGAATTTATAAAAAGATCGTCTTAAAAATAACAATAAAAATAAATGCAAGATAAAATAGGTACCTAATTAAGGTAAACAGGGATGACTCTTTCCTCGGGCATCGTATCGGCATTGCCATACACCGAGGAAACTTGACAAATGTCAGTTGTCATTGACAATTCGGAGTCAATTGCTGACTTGAAGAGCTTTTGTTTTAGCTCGCTTCATATTGGCAAAGTAATTTATTTCGAATTGTCATTGTAAACCGACAATTATAAAGTTGGTGAAATAGGGGGCCTGATGCGATATTTTTTTCTTATTACTCTAAGATGGGTTCAAAAGCCGAAACCTGTTATGAATTTGGCTTTTTTTTTTCGTTTCATATCGTAATTTTTTTTTAATTGAGGACTATTTTTAAATTGCATTTGGTTTTACAAGATGAAAACTGATTGCCGTAATCACGGATCAACCACCCTCTGGACACGAAATGTCACGGCGAACGTTTCCGAAACGCACATGCTCATTTGCACCTATAAATCTCTCTAGGCTCCAATCACGTTTCACTTTCGACCAGGTTGCAAGCGGGATGACAAGCTATGAACCAGTCACGACGCATTCCCCCGGCCCGCTCACCGCGGCTTTTTTCGTAATGACTTTCTAAGTAAATTATCGAAGATGCGGTGTCCATAGGGTGGTTGGTCCGTGGCCGTAATGCTGGTTATTACCTTCGGTTTCTGAACGAGGACGTATGGTACGTGTGCAGATAAAGTTCTCTCCCATTCAGCTCGCTAACGTAAAAAGCTAATTAAAAGCAAAAAGTCTGCAAAATGACTTTCCATTCGCCCCAAAAATGCAGACGGTGAACACTCCGAGCTTGCTTGTAACCGAGCGAAAAGGAAGCGTCGACTCATCTCTATACAGGATGGTATAAAGCGACCCATTAACTTTTTGCGAACCGCCGTTACGCGCCCAATGCTTTCCGGGCACCCTGTATTAATGGCGGGCTTAATATGGGCTATATAATAAAGTGTACAGTAACGCTTAAGTCGGAACGGTGCTTGCTTAGCTAGCGAGTTTGGGAAACATTCAGTGACAAGGGTATTTTGATAGTTTAGTAATTAGGGGTTTATATCTACGAATAATATTATAATAGTATCTATGCAAGCATAAGTAAGCCAAAAAAATGGTTCCACGGCATAGGTACCGTAATGGGTGTGGAAAAATACATGAACTTCGCTTGCGCAAGACAGGTGTGACGTTCGTGACGTGCTGGCTTGTGTCACGGGAGTTTTGGTTGTATATATTGTTATGTTTTGCGTAATTTAATATTTTGCAAATATGCCATGGGAAAGTTTGTATGGTTGGATGTTTGTTGCTTAGTCACCTAAAACAGTAAATACGGATTTAGATCAAATTTAATGAGTAAAATCTCATCAGTATAAAGACCTCATCAGTATTAAATTTGTATGGCTGTGAGAATAATGACTGATTTCAACAAGACTGACATCTCAAACTATTAACCCCATAAGCCAATCGCATCAGGTGGCCAGGAAATCTTAATTGCGTCATAACATCCTTCATTGAAGCTCTCATCTCCTTCACACACGCCAGCCGAGAGCAAGACAAAAAACGAATCGCCATTTGATGTCCTTTTTATCATGTTAAGGCTTCGAAACACGTAAACTGGATACGAATGTCGTTAACACGATTTCTCTTTAATAGTACCAATTTATAACTCGTAGATCCGTTTTATGGGTTATCATTTTTAAATAACTTGAGGTCGGGCTTTGGAGTTATCGGGTTTGAAAGTCGTTGGAGAATAAAAAGGCATACTAATGTTAGAAACTTCTCGGACCAAAAAGGGAAACTAGAAATAGGTACATTACTCTGATAAAAATAAGGACCTAATAAGCAAGCTAAACAGTAAAGATAAATATATATTCAAAAGAAACACGAGCACGTATTTACAACTGTAGGAAAAACACAAGAGAAGTGACTCTCTGTCAGTCTTAAAAAAAATCATTCGTAGAGCTTTAAACCTGGTTTATAGTAAGGAGTTCCAACACTGGCACTTAAACTAAAAAGCCTAAAAGCTCCAGCCCCGCGGCTTTGCCTCCGTGAAATGTTTCAAAATGGACTAGTTCCCTATCCCGTGGGATTTCGAAAAATCCCTTCTTAGTACACCTCTAGGATACTCAAGGAATATGTTGCCAAATTGCAAGTCTCTAGGTCCGGTGGCTTAGGCTGCGCGTTGTCGGTCAGTCAGTCAGTCACGGTACTGTTTTATAGGTATAGATAGACTAACAGACAAAAAACACACTAAAAGACAAGTCCAGCATACTCTTCCACTGGCAATATAGGTTAATGTCAATCTCTAGAAACCCAACCTATCTAAAAAATCTCTAGAATGAATAAAGGAGGAGGAGCCGAAAGGCGATTACTTAGCAGCTGTAAAACTATCAAACAGCAGAGGGTCGAGCACGACTTTTCGAAACCTGCGTCACGTAAAATTTGGAACAGCGCCCGCCTGTGAGCGTATTTGGAACTAAAATTTAGTATGAGGTTTCTCGATCTCGATACGATAACCGTAACGTTACGCAGCATTCGTAAATTCGTGCTCGACCCTCAGGGCATTTGCGTAACTATTTGACACTCGTCATCGGTTTGAAGCGTCAGTTTTTGCAAGACTGTGGCAGCTAGCTGTTTCCGATACCAATTGTCAGCCCATACAAAATGAACGTAATGACGTTAACTTCAGTCGTCATCATCATCATATCAAGCGGAAGACGTCCACTGCTGGACGGATCCTTCCCCAAGGATCTCCACGACGATCAGTCTTGTTGCTATCTGCAGCCAATGGCTTCCCGCGATCTTTACCAGATCGTCCGTCCACCTTATGGGAGGCCTACCAACACTTCGCCTTCCGGTACACGGCCGCCACCTTACGTCCCCAACGGCCATCAGTTCGACGAGCAATGTGCTCCGCCCACTGCCACTTAAGGTGTGCAATTTGCTGAGCTGTATCGTTAACTTTAGCTCTCCCAGATCTCGCAGGGATACTCCAAGCATAGCTTTTTCCATTGCCTTTGACTTCAGTAGCCAGAAGAAAGTAAATGTCCATGAAAAGACCGATTCGCCAAGACGCTTCGTCTCCAAGCGTTCCGGTTAATCATTACGTCTGTTGGCTTAGATTAAGCAACGTATTAGATTTATAGCCACTTTGTTTCGTCGAAAATTTATACTCTAAAAAAATCAGGAATTTTGTAATGGTCATCCTGTGGAACTTTATAGGTTAGGTTTATTTTTTAATAATATTGAACAATTTGAAGCGGACGAAAGTGTGGACTATGTGATTAGTGAATAAAAGATGATATCGAGTTAAAATGGAGTTTAGTTATTAATTATATAAAGGAGAAGAAGAAACACACCGAACCAATAGAACCCCACTGACAAGACAACAATGACAAACTAAACATAGAAACAAAACTTCAGAAAAGCAAATTAATGAATTAATAAATAAATTTAAATAAATGAATAAATAAAATAAATAAATTTTGCGGGTGGTAGGACCTTGTGCGAGGTCCGTCCGGATCTCTACCACCATCCTACTCGCTAATCCTGCCGCTAAGCACAGCAGTACTTGCACTGTTGTGTCCCGATGTGGAGAGTAAGACAGCAGGTGTAATTACGGGCACAAAAGGCAGTTCATTTTAGCTCTCTGGGTTGGCAACGCATCTGCAAACCCCCCCGGGGTTGTGGGTGTCCATGGGCAGTAGTGACCACTTACCGTCAGGTGACCCACTGCTCGTTTTCCTTCCTCGTCGTATAAAAAAAAACATCAATATCATAAATTCTTGCAAGGAGTTTGCGACACAATTGATAGTTTCGAGAAAAAAAAAGCTATGACAAGCATTACATTATGACTTTCATCTGCATGAGAGAAAACATACACCCATTAGATTTTTCCCCTAATCTAGAAAACTAAGTCGAAGTAGCTAGTAACTGTATCTTAGACATACCCGAGTATACTACGTAGACCAAGAACCTAATGTTAGCTTCGTAGCTAACTTTCGCGATGCATCGCTAACCATCTATTTGGGAACCTGCCAGACTAAGTAAAAGTGGTTAGTTGCCCGTAAGAAAATTGCCAGTGGTATATACATATATATGCATTACTAGCTGGCAAAAATAGGGCAATAGGTGGTAATATAGAAGTCAAACTAAAAAGCGGCCCAAGATAGTGTGGACATGCCCAGGGGGTCGATTTTTAGGGTTCCGTACCTCAAAAAGAAAAAACGGAACCCTTGTAGGATCACTTTATTGTCCGTCTGTCTGTCTGTCTGTCTGTCTGTCAAGGCCCTTTTTCTCTGGAACGCATGGAGGTAGCATGCTGAAATTAATATCAAATACTCAAGCCTGCGGTCCCTTGAAGCCATGAAAAAATCAACCTTCTAAGTCAACGCAATCAAAAGATACAGTCATTAAAAAATCTATTTCCATACAAATTGCCGATTTCCAAAAACCTGAAGGGTACTGTCCTATAAAGGTAAGGTAAAGCTGTCCTAGAAACTTGAAATTTGGTATAAAGGTAGCTCTTATAGCACAACCACTTCAAAAAGTCTCAAAATCTTAAAATTTTATGTCTGTCTGTAGATTTCACAGACCAATATAAGTTGACCCCACACTGCGTACATTTTGCTTAGGAGCAGGGCTCTGCTAACGCTGGACTTTTTAAAACACTGGGGAAAAGCGTTAAAATCTTTCTACGGAACCCTCGTGCGCGAGTCCGACTCGCACTTGGCCGGTTTTTTTTTTATCTTACCGGTGACTAAAATTCTCATGCCTTTACGAATGACCCCACCCATTCGTATCCCATTCGTTTATTTTAGCAGCTTTTGGCTAACAGTGACATCAATGATCTATTTGAATTTATAACAACAACACTTCGCCGCTTTCATTTTGCGGCCCTAGAGGGGCTCCAAACGTGTCGCGCACGGAACTCTCCGACCGCTAGACCGATACAGCTACTGAATACTCTTGTAGCTGAGGTCCAAGACGCCGACGTATTTGCTGACAGCTGGCAGTCGCTACTTGTAAAAATCAACAAGCTTTTAATACAATTTGTCTCATTTGTGTATTTTTAGTCATTTTAGCATGTTGTTCTTTTTTTTCTGTTTCTGTTCTTTGTCCGTTAAAATAATAAGTTCGTTGGTCTCTGAGCCTGTTATTATAAATTGAATAAATAAATAAATAATAAAAGGGTGTTTGAAGGGAGAGCGGATGGAAAAGTGGGAAAGGGAAGACCTCGGAGAACGTACTCCGATCAAATCGGTGATATTCTCCAGAAGGACAGGTCAGGAGTACCCAAAACCGGAGAGCATGTATGAAGAATGTTATGAGATTAAGGGAAGCAAAGGTTGTATGTCAGGATCGTAGCAAGTGGAAGTCCGTGGTCTCTGCCTACCCCTCCGGGAAACAGGTGTGACTGTATGTATGTATGAAACAAGTGCAACTCTGTGGCAAATTATAAGAGTACACTACCGTTTTCCAACACTGTACAAAGTATGAAGTAATGCGGATTTCAAAAGTCATGAAAACGTTGGTCAAAACATTGTTACACCTTCAATCGCAGCTAGAGTGCTTAAGTGATCGATATAAGTTGTTTCCTCATATAAATCGGAATAATGGAGCTTCGTTTCTATAAAAACAAAGTCATCTGGCCCGTTTTAAGTAAAATCACAAACAGAAACAAATTTTGTTTCAAAGGAAGACGTTGAAACCCCGAACGTATAAGAGGTTCCATCCCTTGGGATGTAATGTGTCATTATTGTTTTCCTCACAACGGTGTAGGTAATCTCTACATTTCCAGAAGACTGTGCGTTGTGTGTTTAATGAAAAATACTGTATAATATTAAGTAGGATATTATTATGTACATATGAAAGTGGTTTTTAAACGACAATAAGTTCATGATCTCAAATAGAGTATCTTTTTGTATTTTTTCCAATTTTTTTTATTTTTACTGTTTTCCCGTGAATATCACTTATACTTTTTAAAATACTCACTGCAACACACAGAAAAAAAAACAGAACACGCTAACCCCGGGAATCGAACCCGGATCCTTGACATTCCGCGTCGCGTGCTATATACCCTTACACCAAGCATTATAGGGGTTAGCATTTTCTGTTTCTTTTCCGTGTATTCATGTTTCAGTGAGTATTTTAAAAAGCACGATTGGACAATACTCGTAAGTTTCCATAATAATCAAGTCATAAAAGTGCCCATAAACCTCCAGTTACCGAACTTTAAATCGTTATAGTTCGTACTGATAGAACACTTCAGACCTAATCAAAGTTAGCGCTTATCAAGTTGGTCTCAAACTTAGTTCAACTTCAGAATGAACACTCAAGAGAGGCCAAGTCAAGTGTGGGTATAAGTAGTTAGTGTCGAATACTGCGTCAACTAACCTTACGGAGGGTCGAGCACGACTTTTCGAAACCTGCGTCACGTAAAATCGAATAGTAAACGATGTCGAGTTTGTATGACGTTTGGAACAGCGCCCGCCCGTGAGCGTATTCGGAGATAAAATTAGTATGAGGTTTCTCGATCTCGATACGATAACCGTAACGTTACGCAGCATTCCTAAAGTCGTGCTCGACCCTCAGCGCTCGCAAAATTTTTCAGCAAACATCAACATGTGGCACATGTTTCGACAGCTCTTTTAAAAACAAAGGAACGTAAATGCCATGAAGATACGCCCTTTTCATCGTACTGGATTTCTTTGTAGTAACGGTTACGGAACCCTTCACTGAGGGTCGAGCACGACTTTACGAATGCTGCGTAACGTAAAGTCGAATAGTAAACGTTGTCGAGTGTGTATGACGTTTGGTACAGCGCCCGCCCGTGAGCGTATTTGGAACTAAAATTAGTATGAGGTTTCTCGATCTCTATACGATAACCGTAACGTTACGCAACTTTCGTAAAGTCGTGCTCGACCCTCTGGGCATGGTACAACATGCTCTTGCCCGGTTTTTAACCCCCGACTAAAGAGGGGTGTTATATTCACCCGTGTATCTGTGTGTCTGTGTCTGTGTATCTGCCTGTGGCATCACAGCTCCCAAGCGGATAGACCGATTTCGATGCGGTTTTTTTTAGTCGAATACTAGTTTAATCGAGATAGTTCTTAGCTAAGTTTCATTAAAATCGGTTAACGCGTTTTTGAAATATTGAACTTTGAAATGACAATGTTGGGGGTTTTTCAACTTTTCTATGTTAACTTATACTTAGTTTTTGAGGAATGGTTACCTTGTATTGTCGTTGTGCCTTATTTCTTGTCTTGCCTGTTATATGGTGTTCAATAAGGAGTTATTGTATTGTATTGTAATGATTTCTGTTCCTGAAACCTTTAAGAATTAATACACGTACGTATCTACTCCTTTTCCTCGTAAGCCTTTGCTAAGAAGCAAAGCCTCGGTTGACGGCGGCGTGAAGCAGCTAAGCCTTTGTTCCAGCTGGCGAGATAGGAACGAAGACAGTCCCAATGAAAAGGGAAAACGCAATTTAATTTTAGGATAATATTTTAGAAATAAAATTTGTATTTGGTATCTTATTTTTAATCCCCGCCGAAAAAGAGGGGTGTTATAAGTTTGAGCTGTGTGTCTGTGGCATCATAGCTCCCAAACGGGTGGACCGATTTCGATGCGGTTTTTTTAATCGAAAGCTAGTTTCATCGAGGTGGTTCTTAGCTAAGTTTCATTGAAATCGGTTTACCCGTTTATGAAATATTGAACTTTGAAATGAAAGTTTTTCAACTTTTCTAAGTTGGTTAGGTTAGGTTATTTATTATTTCCAAACATAAACTTTACAGGGGTGTTTACTAAGACCTACTCAATACTAGGCTGAATTCTCGACGGCTCATTAAAGCGCACCCTTTAGAAACTTTACAAGCTTTAAATGATTCGCGGTTAATTACCTTTTAGTTTTAAACGAGCTCCCGATATTGCGACAAAGTTACATGCATCATGATCACGGGTAGACCCGCCATGGGTACACGCGTAAAAATATCTGAAGCTCATCTAAACGTCGTAAGGTGATCGGGGTCAATACCCATAGTTATTTATGTCTAATTAGAAACTTAACAGTAACAGTTTTAAATGATTCGCGGTTAATTGCATTAGACATAATGAGAACGGGATATTGACCGCGATTACCTTATAGGTTTGATGAGCTCCCGATTGGCCCGGTTTGCGCAATATTAGTATTCTCGTTTCATCAGTTTGCCCGTGATCATGATGCATGTAACAACTGCGAGCTCATCAAACCTATGAGGTGATCGGGGTCAATACCCATAGTTATTTAAGTCCCTAAATACCTATAGAAATCCGCCGCAAAATTGTGCTGAGTGGGGCCCATTACACACTATTCGGCATTTTTCTAAATTTTAAATAGTTATTAAGTTTCTGTTTTTGTTTTATTCAGTTTTATTTTTTATTTTTAAAGTGCACTGATTTTGTGTGTCTGTGTGTGTGTGTGTGTCGAATTTGTGTGAATAAATGCCTCTCTCTCTCTCTCTCAAACTTTGTTAAAAAATGAATATTTGCCAAAATTGTTATAAGAAAGATGGTTCTTGTTCATTTTAGAAACGAAAAGTTTAAACAATAGGTTTGTGTCGAACGGGTTTGAATTTGCTATATGACCAGTTATAACTCATTGGATTGTGCATTTTAACCTCCGAAACAAAAAGAGGGGTGTTATAAGGTTGACGCGTATAACGACGGTACTCTGACTCAACCTCGTATATAAACTTTGACGAAATCGGAATAACTACTCTAGACCGCGAACCTTAAGTTATTCCAATTTCAATTATATCTACACTAATATTATAAAGAGGAAAGATTTGTACCTATTTTTGTATGTTTGTATGTATGTAATGAATAGGCTCAAAAAGTACTGGGCCGATTTAAAAAAATCTTTCACCAATAGAATGCTACATTCTTCCAATTTGACATAGGCTACATTTCATTTTGAAAAAATTAGGGATCCTTGGTAAAATTTGAACAATGTAACCGAAGGTGTAGAAAAATGAGTCTTAAAATGTCTTTCGTCGAATGCGCTGCCGAAACTATTAGCGATAGAACAAAATAATGTACAACAATATTGAAGAACATCATAATGTCTACAAAAAACTCCGCGGTAGCATATGTCCAACTATTGTAGTTATGTCACTACAACAACTTTTTTCATTTTATAATTGTCTACCCCGTGCGAAGCCGGGACGGGCTGCTAGTTTTTTATAAACTCACTGAAACTGTGTTCCAATTTCGTCAAAGTTACGAGGAGGAGGAGTTATACGAGGTTGAGCCAGGATATCGTCAATATGTCTGTCTGTGGCATCGTAGTTTCTAAGTGGATAAACCGATTTATATGCGACTATTTTTATTCAAACGTTACTTCAATGGAGATTCATAACTACGTTAAATTTTAAGTATCAATCTCTCGGTCCGAATTATAATTTTGTTCCTGTCGGGTTTGAAACTTTGGGTCCATGGGGTCCCAGCGCTTACAAGCTTATTTCTGAGTTACAAAAGCGCTTAGTTGATGCAACTTGTGACCAAAGGGCTGGCAGTTTTCTCTCTCAAAGAATCAGCATCGCTATTCAGCGAGGCAACGCTGCCAGCCTTTTGGGCACTATGCCACGGGGGCCTTATTTAGATTTAATTTAGTTTTAAGTTGTAGTTTATTTAGTTTAAGCTTAGATTTAATGTCATTGTAAAAATAAAAAAAAAGTTAAATTAATAAATTTTAGCCGTTTTTGAGATATTGAATTTTGAAATTAAAACTCGGTGGTTTGTAAACTTTCTGGAAGTTGGTATAGGTTAGGGCAGCGTCTACACAGTTAGGTACCATCTATTCGAAAACAAATTAAAAAGTATAAAGTCAGTCATTAAATATATATTTTTCCTTAATGACTGAATTAACACATACGTATTTTCATAATTATGACGCAATTATCTTTTTGTTATGTTTCTCCCAATAAAGGACATTGTTCAGAGATGTGCCATATTAATTTATTGCAATACTTTTGAGGGCACGTCATTATTTTTAATTTTTAGAAGGACACAAGTGTAGCTATATACAGCTAGTTGACCTAATAAGCGAAATAATCAAACTTTTTAAACGGTTCTAGGTACTTATAAAGATAGTATGTTATTATTACTAGACTGTGTATTTCCAAAGATATGTAAAAATATATATAGAAAATAAAAAATACGTAATTATTTAACTACTTCTTTACTCTTTTAAATACATTTAAATGGAGCGCAGGTAGGTCCATTCAATTATAAATTGACGACCGGATAGCCTAGTGGTTAGAGACCCTGACTATAGAGCTTGAGGTCCCGGGTTCAAATCCCGATCGGGGCAGATGTTTGTATGATGAATATGAATGTTTGTTCTCGGGTCTTGGATGTTTAATATGTATATAAGTATGCATTTATCTATATAAGTATGTTTATCCGTTGTCTAGTACCCATAGTACAGGCTTTGCCTAGTTTGGGACTAGGTCAATTGGTGTCAAATTGTCCCATGATATTTATTTATATTTATTTATTATTATTTATTTATAATTGCTATACGTTGAATAGGTATAAATGTGAAGTTTCGATTCGTAGCGCGGCTACGAGCGTAGCACGGCTACGGCGGGCCTACGCCGTAGCAGGCCTGGGGCAAGTCTACAGAATCTGATCGATTGCAGCCGTTTAGATATACTATATTATTTTCATTTATATTATGTTTTTAAGGGGTTAAGATATATGTTTATTTTAAGTTTAATTTCTAGTTGGTGGAAGTACACAAACAAAATAGGCGAATGAATGTTTACGAATGGAATAAAAACATTAGTATAACATAAATTAAAATACTAATTCTAGTATATTGCTTTGATGCACGAATAAGCGTAAAGATTTGTTGTTTTAGCAAGATATGAAATATAATGGTCCAATGAAATGTCGAACACGAAAAAAGTTTAAATGTCTAATAACGTTTATGGAAACCAGAAATATTCTTAATTGTTTCTTGGAAAAAAAGAATCTTAACCATTTTAAAAACACTTCACCCCCTGCCATATCCATTATAATTTGTACTTATTTTAATTACCTAATCTCCTTTGACTTACACATAATTTTATTAAGTTTAAAATGAAATTCGAACAAAAAATATCGTTTAGAAAACACCAAATGAATTTCTAAAATTTGCATTAACTAAAAAACCAGCTGAACCACTCACCTCGGCCACTCACAAAACAACACAGCAACAACACAGCGAGTGCATTCACAAAAAACAGCCAGTACTTATAATTATTTCGCGTGACAATTATTGACGGATTTCCAAGATGGCGCGTGCGGTCGCGAGCGCGCGGCGCGGTACTGAAGCACCCCTACGGTGCCTACTACGGGCCACGGGCACAGAATAAAAACAAAAGGCTGGCATGTAGGCTGCTGTAGGTAAAATAAGAAAAAACAGTTCTTTTTGATACAAGTTCGGAAAGCACGTTATTTTCACGAGTCACGAGGTGTCTAGGCCCGAGCCGTGGGGCGAGGGTCGAGACAGGGACGAGTGAAAATGACACTTCCGCACGTGTACCAAACGACGTTTTTTAATGCATTTGCGAAAAAATTCAATGAAAAAAAGACGGTGAGCCGGCAGGAGCTTCCCTACCACCACCCGCTGGCGCCCGCGGTGGAGGAGCTGTTTCCAACGGCACTTTGGAAAAGTAAACAGCACTAGTGCAAAAAAATACAACTTTCTGCACAATACCTAGCCACACAGACTGTATTTAAAGAAAAAGCTTTAACAAACTCAACCTGAAGTATAACCTACGACCTGGACAAACTTTTTTCACTATACCTGAGGGTCGAGCACGACTTTACGAATGCTGCGTAACGTAAAGTCGAATAGTAAACGTTGTCGAATTTGTATGACGTTTGGAACAGCGCCCGCCCGTGAGCGCATTTGGAACTAAAATTTAGTATGAGGTTTCTCGATCTCGATACGATAACCGTAACGTTACGCAGCTTTTGTAAAGTCGTACACATCTTTCACTGCGTCTTTGAAGTTTGAATAAAATTATATACAAAGCAGTTCACAAACTACTCCTTAAGATTAGTCGCCTATTTCATGGCACAAATTGACACCAATTGACCTAGTCCCAAACTAGACAAAGCCTGTACTATGGGTACTAGACAACGGATAAACATACTTATATAGATAAACACATACTTATATACATATTAAACATCCAAGACCCGAGAACAAACATTCATATTCATCATACAAACATCTCTCCCGACCGGGATTCGAGCCCGGGACCTCAAGCTTCATAGTCAGGGTCGCTAACCACTAGGCCATCCGGTCGTCGCATTTTAGATTTTTGTGGTTACAGATTGAAAAGCACAATAATGACTGAAAACCCAATACATTGTGTTAACGTATACTTATTATATGCCACCAAAATCATAAACGTGGAAAGGAAAGCCAAGTGCGATACTCAACAAAAGAGGTGAAATTAGTAAACAGGTGGAAAGTTTCAATCAGCAGGCTTTCCATCTTAGCCGTATAAGCAACTTTGCTATTTAATCTTTACTTTGCATCGGGGTTAAAAAAGACTGTACCTCTGAGAGTCACCACGGAATTAGGCACAATCTGCGACTTCAACAATCTTTGGAAGATTTCAGGTCTGTGGAAGAGAGACAAACGTACAAAATAGGCTTCAGGAGTGAAGAGGACGCATGTCTACCGGGTGTTGTTTGACCAACTTTTCTTTCCGTTGGAAGTAAAACTTGCGGTAGGCCAGTGTAACGAATTGTGGCTCAGTTACACTGGGATTCTTATTTTTATGGGGTAGTCGACGTTTAAATAAATTTAGAATCTTTTCACTTTAATGTCATTAATATAGTAGCTATTAATATATGTATAGTTGTAGCTTTTCGGTAAAAAAAAAAATTTTTTTTGTTATTACCGATGGTTGTATGGGTGTTATACTTAGAAGTATAATTATTTTTGGATTATAAATAATCTCAAAACATTGCATTACAATAAAAATGGTAACAAAGCTGGAAAATTTTGATAATTTCTTAATTATTCGTTACGGATGTCTTTATTAGGAACAAACTTTTTTAGATTTGTTCATAATGTCACAAAGCAAAAACTAAGTGCAGAGTGCAAACTACTGCAAAGCGTACACATTCGTATTCCACGAAATGAATAAACAAATTTCATCTTTACTATACCTAATTAATTAACTAGAATTATAATGAACACTGAAATTTTAATGTGACCCGTCGTAAAAACTCTTTTACTGCGTATTTTACAGCAACTAAGATCAAAAGCGGTTGTTTCAATTAAAATAAATTTACAGGATACTAAAACAACACAACCGCTTTAAAATTGGTATACCTACTTTTTGGCAAATTGCACAAGTACAGTAAAAACATAGGATGTGTGATAATTATAACAATCATGCGTAATGCACTAAAAAAAATCTAATAAACACACATTTAGTATTCCAATGAACAAAAATGAAAACACACAATTTCATGCTTCAATCTGACAGGCAAGTACTTAAACCTTTTTCCATTCAAATATTTGCAACATAAGCATAATTTGAACACGAACAAGGGCAAATAATAAACTTTCACATTTTAGTATAATGTAAGTGGAATTTTCAGATTTTCCTTGTTCAACCAAAGAGAATTCGGGAAATATTGCGAAATTGCTGTTTTATACGTTCTTGTCCGTAAGTTTTTACTTAAGCATGCACATTAATTAATAATATACCTAATATCGTGGGACAATTGACACTTTTGACCTAGTCCCAAATTAAGCAGAGTTAAATAAATGCTTGTAAGTATATCCATTCTTTTCCTTCACCTAAAGAAAACATTAGATGAAGGAAAAAAGAGAAAACCTGTAACTCAAGCCCTCTCATTCTGGCAGCATTGGGACATAATAAAATTCTGGTTATAATGTGAATGTGATATCTCTTATATGTATTTCCAGTCATGACCCTACTTACTATCACGAATACGGTCGACATAAAAGTATCCAATCCACCCAGGAAACATACTTTCAAGGATTTCATAGAAAAATACTCCCCAACCACTGTATGGGACCAACTAGACAAAGAGAGAATGAACGGGGCGAATTACACCTTGGAAGAAGAAACGGAGAAGTTCTTGGAGGCCATTGACCCCACTGATGAACTTTTGAGCCTTAAAGTTAAAAATGGTGACGCCAAGATCTTGGTGCAGAAGAATGGGCGGCGATGGATGCCCCACACCGGAAGATTCTCTAAGGTATGAAATTAAACTTAAGTTACAAAAGCGCTTAGTTGATGCAAATTGTGACCAAAGGGCTGGCAGTTTTCTCTCTCAAAGAATCAGCATAGCTATTCAGCGAGGCAACGCTGCCAGCCTTTTGGGCACTATGCCACGGGGGCCTTATTTAGATTTAATTTAGTTTTAAGTTGTAGTTTATTTAGTTTAAGCTTAGATTTAATGTCATTGTAAATTGCTTTTATTATGTAAATAAAGTTATCTAAACTTAAGTGTATTTAACTTAAGTGGCAGTGGGCGGGGCACATAGCTCGCAGAACTAATGGCCGATGGGGTCAGAAGGTTCCCTAATGGCGTCCACGGACCGGGAGACGAGCTGTCGGTAGGCTTCCAACAAGATGGAGCGACGACCTGGTAAAGATCGCGGGACCGCGGTGGATGCGGAAAGCACAAGACCGGTCGGAGTGGAGAGCCTTGGGGGAGGCCTATGTCCAGCAGTGGACGTTTTTCAGCTGACATGATGATAAAATTAAACAGTCTTAAATGAAAGTCGTAGAGAAAAAGATTTTTCTTGCTAGTCTAAACTGGCTTTATATGGTGTATAATAAAGAGTTCTTGTGTTGTATTGTATTATATAAAAAAACCTAACTTAGTTTTAATCGCATTATCATGATATTCGGGACTTATTCACGTAAATAATATATTTCGTTGCGTCCATGGACTCGAAGGGACTGAAGAGGCGGGTATCAACATCTCCTAGCTGCACGGGTTCCTCGAACTACCCGCACTTGGTCTTTATTATTAGTTTCTTCACTAGGGTTGCCACTAGTCCAACACAACACTGACAACATTCGGCGATTTATGAGACGATATTTGATGTTAGTTTTAATCGACTTTTTAAGTTCAATGTCACATTCCCAGGTAATTAACGATCCATGGAACAGCAGATACCGAATAGTGGAGTTGATGAAGCAAGCGATATACCAGGCAAGAAACAAGATGGTAATCATGCAGATGCTGAGAGAAGAACATAGAAACCACTCTTCCTACAAAATGGGGTATTTGGTCGCCAAAACCGACTTCGCGACTAAGGTATTACAATAGGCTATACAATATACTAGGGTAGGGTTGCCATACGTCACCAGCGTTATCCCGAACCTGCATTGCTCGGTGTCGTCTCAGAGGACCGCCCCATACCACAAAATACATAATAGTACAAGTACAGAAGTCCGACTCCGCAAAATCATTTAAATAAATAGCGACTCTTGCTACGACACAATAAAGCACAACTCAGGTCGCACAGTGCACTCCGTCCGCGCACTCGCACGGACAATGCGATGCGCGCGGCGCGTGAATAACAACAACCGACATGCGACCCAGCCGGCGCGCGACTGGTTGGGAATTTAGTCCGCCGGGGCGGACCCGCCGCGTACTTGCAAATTTTTACCTAAACGCGGAGTTGGACCGCCCTGCCCATACCATCTTGGGGCGCGCGCCCCACCATCATCTTGAGGTGCGTGAGGAGCTCCATCCCGGGGGGGGGGGGGGGGCTTGTGGACGTTGCGGTGTCTCTTAATGCACCCGCGGCGTCCGACGATGATCAATAGGGAACGCGTGTGGTTTTTAGTGGGTATTTGGTGATTTTGAGACTTTTCGGAGTAGTTGTGCTATAAGAGCTACCTTCGTACCAAATTTCAAGTTTCTAGGACAACTGGAAGTACCCTTTAGGTTTTCACAATACGGCAATTTGTATTGAAACAACCTTTTTAATGACCGTATCTTTTGATTGCGATGACTTAGAAGTTTGATTTTTTCACGGCTTCAAGGGACTTGAGTACTTGATATTAATTTCCGCATGCTACCTCCACGCGTTCCAAAGAAAAAGGGTATTGACAGACAGACGGACAACAAAGTGATCCTATAAGGTTTTTCCTTTTGAGGTGCGGGACCCTAAAAATTACCTTGATAAAGCAAGAAAATTCTGTCTAACATTTGTTGATAATTTAAATTGATTATTAGAAAAAAAAAATCCGTGATGTACCAACCCCTAATCAGTAAAGGATCACAGAGAAATACTGTAAATATTTAAGCAAGTGATTAAAATATTTCCGGTACATTATCTAACACTCTGCATAAACAAGTCGGACTTAATTCTTAATCCTCGATGCAATAAGAAAATGATTGAAGTTTAATGTCTGATTCTGTGAATGTGTCAATCAGTCTTAGAGCAGGAAAGGAATGGAGACGTTAAGTCTGATGAAAACGATCAGGGTCTGTTGATTGTGTGCGTGTTTTTGGTATTTGTGTGACAGTTTTGCTATAGTGTGCGCTTGGAAGAACGTAACAAATTTTGACAGGAGCGTAGACGTGTGCTGTACGTGTGTGCTCCTCGTCCCCCTCAAAAAGTGGCAAAAAACTTTTAGTGCATAGATAAGCCAAAGGCGCCTCCCGTCTGTCTGCTTTATGGTATTAGTCTATACTTGTGGTGTTTGGGTACCGAAATACTAATAAAACTCGGAGTACACAGTAACTGTTTAATCCCTGATTACAGACTGACGGCCGGGTAGTTGGAGATTCCCAACTACCTCATTTTACATACACAATAATCCCTCCACCTTTAGTTATAATCATATACTTAAAACAACTTGAGTTGTTTAACTAAAACTTATAAGTAACATGTTTGTTACGTGTGGATCGTACAGGTCGATGACCCGTATCGGTGACTAACAGAGGCGGATCATCCTCCTCCGCCGTTGTAGGTGCCGCTGGGGCGTCGGTTTGAACTGTTTCCGGAGAACTGCCGGCCTGTGGTGAAAACAATTGCTGATGTTCCTCTGTGTCTCTTTCTATAGTTTCTGATCCTTCAGGAACTGAACAAAATGAATCATCCGCATCCGGATCATGTTCCGTGTGTACTACGACTTCGTCGGCACCCCGCGAGCCTCCTGGTAGTGCCGTGTCGTCTCCATCATAAAGACTTAAGTCTTCCACATCGATATCTGAGTCAACGCCTTTATACGCCAACAGCTGATCCACATGTTTATCCAACGTAATGTTTAGATCGGGTACAAACACGTTATACATTCTTGACCCAATTGTATCCTTAATTATACCCTCTTTCCACGTATGTTTTTTTCCATTACAATAAATATGTTTGAATAGTACCTTATCGTTAATATTAAACATAGTTTTACGCACACCGCCATAGTTTTTACTCTGTAAGATCTGTTTCGCACGTACAATATTTTGGGCTGCGGATGACAACGACACCGGCGGCGGAGCCTCCGCCGGGCTGCGCGCGCTCAACAAATCGAGTCGACAGCGTAACGGGCGACCCAGCATCAGTTGGGCCGGAGAGAAACCGGTTGTGCAATGTACTGAATTTCTGTAATCGAACAAAAATTTGTTTAATTTTTGAATTACTACTTGCTGATTACTAGTCTGTTGCATAATTATTTTAACCGCTCGTTTTATTGTTTTGACGCTATTTTCCGCCTGGCCGTTAGATGCTGGGTGATACGGTGCAATGGTCACGTGGGTTATACCATTTGCGCTACAGAAACTTTCAAACACACTTGAACAAAAATTACTAGCATTGTCGGTAACTAAAGTTCGCACTAAACCAAATCTACTGAAAAGCTCACATAGCTTAGCTATAATAGCATTACTATCCGTGGTCGATAATAAGAAACATTCAGCCCATTTCGAATGCGCGTCATTAACCACTAAGAATTGTTTAGTTAGCCATGTAAACAAGTCTAGGTGCGCGCGCTCCCAGGCCCGCGCCGGGTAGGGCCACGCAGCCAGCGGCGCGCGCGGCGGCGCGCTACGAAGTGCATTACAAATGCTGCAAGAGCCTATTATTTCCTCAATATGCTTATCGATGTGTGGCCACCACATCCTAGCCCGGGCTTCTGATTTAGTTTTAACCACGCCGAAATGAGAACTATGTAATTCATTTAATAACTGTTCTCTAAAAGCGGTAGGAATCACCACTTTATGGCCCCTGAGTATGCAATCGTTCTCTATAGCTAATTCGAAACGGCATGCAAAAAATGGTTGCAAATCTAAACTCGCCATTTTCGTGGGCCAACCATTATTTATGTAACTCTTTACCCTTAGCAACACTGCATCTAGCGCGGTTCCTTTCCTAATGTCCTCTACCGTCAGTGGCTTCATTTCCGGATTGCCGATGAAATTTATATATTGTGACCTATCGAACTGCTCCTCCGAGTCCTCACTCGGAACAGAAATAATTGAGCGTGACAAATAATCTGCTACATTTTGCTCACTTTTGACATACTCAATATTAAAATTATATGCCGATAAAAATAAAGCATACCTCTGCAAACGATTAGCTGCTAACTCAGGTACTCCCTTTTTATTACCAAAAATAGATAAAAGCGGCTTGTGGTCCGTACGCAACGTAAACGGAACCGTGCGTCCGTAAAGATAGTGGTGAAATTTTTTTATTGCAAAAATAATGGAAGCGGCTTCTTTTTGAATTTGAGCGTAGTTGCATTCCGCCTTAGAAAGTGATCGCGAAGCGTACGCCACGACGCGCTCGGCGCCGCCGCGCTGCCGCTGCGCCAGCACGGCGCCGAGGCCGCGCGGGCCCGCGTCCGCCGTCACCAGCGTGGGCAGCGCCGGGTCGTAGTGCGCCAGCACGCGCTCAGACGCCAACTCGCTTTTGATTTTATCGAATGCTGCCTGCTGTGCTTCGCCCCACGTCCACCTTTCACCCTTCTTTAACAATAAATGTAAGGGACTCAGCACGCTCGAAGTATTTGGTACAAAACACCTATAATAATTTATCATTCCCAAAAATGATTTAAGCTCACTCGTGTCTTTGGGACGCGCACATTTAATAATGGCCTCGGTCTTTTTAACTGATTTGTGTAACCCATTTTTATCAATTTGGAACCCTAAGTATTCCACTGACGGTTTGAAAATTTCACATTTATCCTGCTTAAGTCGTAACCCTGCCTCTTGCAACCTACTCAACACCTGTTCCAAGCGCTGAATATGAACGTCCCGATTCGGACCTGTGACCAAAATATCGTCCAGGAAAATACAAGTACCCTCTATGTTGGATAATAACTGTTCCATTGTGCGCTGAAAAATGAAAGGTGCGTTAGACAAACCAAATACTAACCGGTTGAAACGAAATAAGCCTCTGTGCGTATTTATACAAGTGAGATACTTCGACTCATCTAACACCAATTGTGAGTAAGCTCGCGATAAATCGAGCTTCGTAAATTCTACTCCTCCGTGAAGTTTCGCAAACAAATCCTCGATACGAGGCAATGGATAATTATCCAAATATAACAGCTTGTTTAATGTGACTGAAAAATCACCGCATATACGGATGTTGCCATCGGAACGCAACACTGGAACAATAGGTGTGGCTATATCGGAATGGTCTATTTTCTCTAATATACCTAAATCCACTAAGCGTTGTAATTCTATCTCCACTTTCGGTTTTAATGCCAATGGTACCGGCCGAGGTTTAAAAAATTTTAACTGGCTGTCGGGCTTAATCTTCAAAGTGATTTTGTATTTGTTAAACTCCCCCAATTCATCCGAGAATAATTTCGAGTATTTATTTTTAAAATATTCATTCATATCAATACCATCGAGATTATTGCAACTAACACTACACAGCTGTAGATTAAATGCGCATATAAAATCGCGCCCTAACAAAACCGGTTGTTTTGACTGCGTGACTATTATAAACATCTTAATAGATTTAGTGCGGCCTTCGAATGTTACCGGCAATGTAATATACCCTTTTGGCAAAATTTTGCTACCATTGTAACAATTTAGCACTACGCTACAAGGAAATAAAAGGTGAGACGCGAAAATTTTGTTATATATAGTGTGAGGTATGACAGATACCGCACTACCACTATCTATTTCACACAAAACCTGCTCATTCGCTATCGAAACCATTTGCCGCATAGGTTGCCCATTCGCGCAGTTAATTGTATATAAATCGAAGTTACCTGTTATAGTATCGTCGTCATCCGCAGCCAAAAAGTGGTAGTTCTTAACTTTTGACTTAGAAATCTTAGATGTACACATACGCTTTAGATGTCCTTTAGCTTTACACTTGGAACACGTAAAATTGACAAACCGACACTGATCCTTCGAATGACTTTTATAACCGCACACTTCACAACGAATGTCCGATAACGCTCCGGGACCCGGGTCCTCGCTCGCGCTCGCGCGGCGCATCGCAAACACCGGCTGCGCGGGAGCGGCTGGCGCGGCGGCCGCGGCGGTCGCGCGCAGCGCTTCGCGAGCACAACGCACGCTCTTTGCCAGCTCCAGCGCCCTGTCAAACGTCAAGCTCCAAACACTCTCAGCGAATAACTTTTCTTTCTCCTTAACGTCCTCTAAACCAAGGACAAATCGATCGCGCAGCGCCGTTTCGAGTTCCGTCGAGACGAACCCGCAATGCTGCGCTAAACTTCGCACTCGTGCTGCCCATTCGGCCAAATCTTCTCCGGGACGCTGTTCAGACTTGTAGAATATATACCGTTCCGAAAATGAACTCTTCTTGGACACAAAATGTTTATCAAGTATACCGAGTAAATCTTTGTATACTATAGTATCCAGGTCCGTCGGAAATGCCAAACTTCTTACAACACGGTAAGTGTCCTCCACCATCGCCGTCAGCAGCAATGCCCGTCGCTTAGCACCGGCTGCGTCCGAGGTTTCATTAATGTCGTTAGCAGTGCAATATTGGTGAAAACGACTTTTAAAAATGGCCCACTCCTGCCCTCGATGGTCGAACGTGAGACTGCCATTAAACATGTTCCCGTGACTCATTTTCAAGTTTTTTATATCCAATTATACTTAAGACACGCGTGAAAATCAGAATCGTCGCCAATTTGTGGTGTTTGGGTACCGAAATACTAATAAAACTCGGAGTACACAGTAACTGTTTAATCCCTGATTACAGACTGACGGCCGGGTAGTTGGAGATTCCCAACTACCTCATTTTACATACACAATAATACTATAGACTCTATAGTATTTTAGCTCCTAATCGGATGGACCGTTTTTAATGTAGTTTCTTTTTCACAGAAAGTGAGAACTGTAGTTAATATAGGTAGGTACTTTTCTAAAAGGTATAGCGAGCTATTTATAGTGCGGTAAGAGTCCTGACTCCCGTCTCACAAGACCGCGGTTTTGCCGCGATCCGTGGGCGAGGTTTACCGGCGAGTCAATAGAAGCGCGGTAAAGCTCGCCCACCGACCACACCCTTAAGTTATCTGTATCTTACAGACACTATTTGCGGTTTTACCGTGATCCACGGGCGAGCTTTACCAGCGCGCCCAAAGAACCGCGGTAAAGCTCGCTCATCGACCACACCCTTAATCTGTGGTTAATGTCCATTGCAGACACTGTCCCTGTTCGCTTGGAGGACAATGAGAGCTTGTAGCATGAAGAGGCAAAAAAGGAATGAAATAGATATCTTGAACTACAATTTCTTAGAAATAATGCTCGCGCAAGAGAAACAGATGCATTTGTGGTTTGAAGTGGATTTGTTGATAGAACTCTTCTGGCAGAACCATCTGGTGGCCAAAAAGATTACAAATAAGAGGAAAGTAATCAACGAAGAGAAATGGAACGACGGAAGGTTTATTAACTGAACTTCGCTCATTGTCAGTATTATCTAAAGTAACTTTGTTTCGTCAAAAATTTTTAGTCATAATGTAATGTTTGTCATAATCTATCACTAGTCATAACTCTCGTTTCCTCTGAAACCGTGAAAATTTGAGGAATTTTGTAACGTTCATCCTGTAGAACTCCATAGGTTAGGTTTTTTTTTTTTTTTTGATAGAGGTAGGCAAACGAGCAAACGGGTCACCTGACGGTAAGCGATCACCGCCACCCATGAGAGCCAGCAACCCCAAGAGAGTCACTAGTCCGCTGCCGGCTTTTAAGGGAACAATACACTCTTTACTTGAAGACCCCGATGTCACAGTTAGTTGGGAACACCGCTAACGGGAGTTGATTCCACAATTTCACTGTACGTGGCAAAAAATGCCGACGGAAACGTACCGTAGTAGACCGCCCCTCATCAAGATTTTACATATATTTTTTACACAACGAGGAAGGCAAACGCGCAAATGGGTCACCTGTTGAAAAGTGATCACCACCGCTCATAGACATCCGCAACCCCGAGAGCTAAGATGAAATGCCTCTTGTGCCCGTAATTACATCGGCTGTCTTACTCTCCACACCGGAACACAACAGTGTAAGCACTGCTGCTTAGCGGCAGGATTAGCGAGTAAGATGGTGGTAGCGACCCGGACGGACCTCGTACAAGGTTAACCACCTATTTCTAAATAATCGTGAACAATTAATAATTTCAGAGAAAAAAAGATTTAGGACTAGTGATAAATTATGACAAAAATTACATTATGACTTTCAACTGTATCTAAAAAGCCGTGATAGCCTACTGGTTTGACCTATCGCCTCTCAAGCAGGTCGTGTGTTCAAACCCCGGCTCGCACCTCTGAATTTTTCGGAATTTATGTGCGAAATTACATTTGTAATTTATCATGAGCTTTTCGGTGAAGGGAAACATCGTGAGGAAAAACCTGCACACTCCTGCGAAGTAATTCAATGGTGTGTGTGAAGTTCCCAATCCGCACTGGGCCCGCGTGGGAACTATAGCCCAAGCCCTCTCATTCTGAGAGGAGGTCTGTGCCCAGCAGTGGGACGTAAATAGGCTGATGATGATGGTGATGATGATGATTTCAACTGTATGGGAGAAATTATAGACCCCTAAAGTAACACAAACTCATCTTCTGTTAACCCAAGAATCAATGCCGAAACCAACTTAAGTATATCCTTTGGATGGCAACATTATCGTAACGACCTTGCCAGGTCAAATAATTTGTGGCCTGTATTGTATACCTATTATAATATCAGATGTTAGAATAATCAATAAAACGAAACAAAAAGTAGCTGTTTTAATTCAATACTAAGTACAGTCAGCATAACATATTATATTATATCAAAAAAAAATTATGAATTTATTTTACTTCAACTATACTAGAACTTTAAAGAGTGTGAGCCACGGGCGAGCTCTCTCAAGACTGCGGTTTTGCCGTGATCCACGGGCGAGCTTTACCGCGAGCCTGGCTGCCCTCTCACAAGACCGCGGTTGTGCCGTGATCCACGGGCGAGCTTTACCGCGAGCCTGGCTGCCCTCTCACAAGACCGCGGTTGTGCCGTGATCCACGGGCGAGCTTTACCGCGAGCCTGGCTGCCCTCTCACAAGACCGCGGTTGTGCCGTGATCCACGGGCGAGCTTTACCGCGAGCCTGGCTGCCCTCTCACAAGACCGCGGTTGTGCCGTGATCCACGGGCGAGCTTTACCGCGAGCCTGGCTGCCCTCTCACAAGACCGCGGTTTTGTCGTGATCCACGGGCGAGCTTTACCGCGAGCCTGGCTGCCCTCTCACAAGACCGCGTTTTTGTCGTGATCTACGGGCGAGCTTTAGCACGAGCCTGGCTGCCCTCTCACAAGACCGCGGTTTTGTCGTGATCCACGGGCGAGCTTTACCGCGAGCCTGGCTGCCCTCTCACAAGACCGTGTTTTTGTCGTGATCTACGGGCGAGCTTTAGCACGAGCCTGGCTGCCCTCTCACAAGACCGCGGTTTTGCCGTGATCCACGGCGAGCATTAGCATGAGCCTGGCTGCCCTCTCACAAGACCGCGGTTTTGCAGTGATTCATGTGCGAGCTTTACCGCGAGTCTGGCTGCCCTCTCACAAGACCGCGGTTTTGCCGTGATTCATGTGCGAGCTTTACCGCGAGCCTGGCTGCCCTCTCACAAGACCGCGGTTTTGCCGTGATTCATGTGCGAGCTTTACCGCGAGCCTGGCTGCCCTCTCACAAGACCGCGGTTTTGCCGTGATCCACCGCGAGCTTTACCGGCGTGCCCATATAAACGCGGTAAAACTGGAACATCGATCACACCCTTAAAAGTACACTAACACTATGCCGTCATACATTCGAGGTAACCACAAAAACATGTAATGTTCTTAAATTTACAATCAGCAATTTATAACCAGACTCGCACTTTATCAATATTAGTTAACGCTTTAGGTCAATTAAAATCTTCATTAAGTATTTTATCAGTATTATTAAGAAACTCCAATTGAACGGCTTTGACATTGTACAATTTTAAATGTAATCTTACATAAATAATTATTGAGGCAGTAAATATTCTAAATACATGATAATTGTATGCATAGATTAGAATTTCAAACAAATCGTCATGCAAGTTTTCATCCTTGTATTTTCATGTAAGTATATAAAAAAAAACATGGGTCGTGTGGAGGTGTTTCGCGTATTCTGCGTGGTTTTACGATTAATTACACGATGTTTGTCTGTTTTTTGTCGAGTCGAGACGTCAAAGTGCTCGCGAACTTCCCTGTGAATATTACCGAGAACCTAGCACGAATATTTCAATCCTACTTAACGTAATCGTATTGTATCGCAATCGAGAAACTCCGTATTAGATTTTAGTACCAAATAATGAAGTGAATTGAATTAGTACACATGAACCAATTTCTGTTACTCAGTAATCGAAGGTTTTTATTTACACGACGAGGAAGGCAAACGAGCAAGTGGGTCACCTGTTGGTAAGTGATCACTATCGCCCATACACACCCATAACCCCGGAGGGTTCGCAGATGCGTTGCCAACCTAGAGAGCTAAGATGAAATGCCTCTTTTGCCCATAATTACACCGACTGTCTTACACTCCACACAGGAACACAACATTGCAAACACTAGCAATTTACAGCTATTTCATTGGAGATACATAAAACGAACATGACTTTTACAAAACCTTATTATTTAAGATTCAAGTTTTAACCAAAATTATTGTCTCCTACGTTTATCAAATCTTGCACCTAAATTTTTAAGCAGTTATTGTCAAACAGTTAAGATGAAATTTTACGTACTTCTGTTAATCTGGTGACAGTACATACAGTGTATTTTTTGTTGATTGCACGTATTGTCCAAATTACTTACCTATCCATACCAAATTAATTTAAATTCAATGTTGCTGTGCCCTACCAGGGTTATGCCGGAACTGTATTTTATGTATATAACATCATGTAAGACCCATACTGCAACGAATAAATCAATAAATAAATAATATAAATAAATAAATGAATGAATTTCAAACCAATGCCATTAACCGTTGAAGAGTGCCCCCCTGTGGAGACACCACCAGGATTACACACCAGATTATTGCCTCCATTGTATCCACAGGGGACGACGACTCTTTAACGACTAACGGCATCGGTTTGAAATTTGGTTTGGAAACGTAAGTTGAACAATACATCAACAAAAAGTACACTCGGCAAAAAAGCTCGCATTAAAAATTGTTAACAATTTTTTTTTTCAGTTTTTCACTTGGCTTGGCCATACTACTTTGTACATGACGAGTCTGTTTTGAGGGTTCTGTTCGGGAATGTCACAGAGATGAGAGACATGTTCCTACCTCGCATGGAAGACATATCTTTGGAGGAAGAGAGTTCTATAGAAGAAGAAAACGATATACCTGATATTAGGGGATATTTCAGAGACATGAACATCGACAGTTCTCCACAAGGTACAGAAAAAGTTTATAACTAATAATAACAATAATCGTCATCATCATCATGTTAGCCGAAAGACGTCCACTGCTGGACGGCGGCCTCCCCCGCGGCTCTCCACTCAAACCGGTCTTGTGCTTTCCGCATCCACCGCGGTCCCGCGATCCTTACCAGGTCGTCGCTCCATCTTGTTGGAGGCCTACCGACAGCTCGTCTCCCGGTCCGTGGACGCCATTCGAGAACCTTCTGACCCTAACTGAACTGAACTTCTGAATCTTGGGAAAATTTACAGCAATTACCTAATCTCAAACTAGGCAAAGCCTGTACTTTGGGTACTAGACAATGGATAAACATAGTAATAATATAGATAAATACCTCATAGCCGTGATAGCCTAGTGGTTTGACCTATCGCCTCTGAAGCAGAAGGTCGAGGGTTCAAATCCCGGCTCGCGCCTCTGAGTTTTTCGGAATTTATGTGCGAAATTACATTTGTAATTTATCATGAGCTTTTCGGTGAAGGAAAACATCGTGAGGAAACCTGCACACTGCTGCAAAGCAATTCAATGGTGTGTGTGAAGTTCCCAATCCGCACTGGGCCCGCGTGGGAACTATAGCCCAAGCCCTCTCATTCTGAGAGGAGGCTTGTGCCCAGCAGTGGGACGTAAATAGGCTGATGATGATGATGATGAGATAAATACCTACATGCTTATTTATATACAGTATATTAAACACCCAAGACCCGACTGTTTGTTCAAACATTCGTATTCATCATACTAACATCTGCCCCGACCGGGGATCGAACCCGGGACCTCAAGCGTCATAGTCAGGGTCTGTAACCACTAGGCTAGTATATTCCAAAAAAACATTTTTCCAAATTGTCACTTCCCACACTTAACTTATAACATACCCGTAAGTTTATAATAAGGCAGTCCTTCCAAACTTGAGAAAACCTCGTTTCAGAAGAAGACGTAAACCTCACCATATACAACCATGACATTACTGAATTCAACACAATATCGAAATTGCTTGATGACATGGAAATAGCTCAGCACGAGAGTCGAATCATTTCAAGAAGATGGTTCTTCCATGGCTTCGTAGACGACGAAGACAAGAAGGATATAGAAAAGCTAAAAAAACAAATGATGATGAAGTTGATGTTGACCATGGTTATACACATTAGGTTCAAGGTGGACATGGCTGTACGGCAGCGACAGTAAGTTAATGGGGGCTTTCAACACTTAACGGGGGGCTTTTAATCCTATAATTGGCAGAGAGCTAGCACGCGCGCTATTTTGTCGCTTGTCGCTCAGTGCATCCTTCACTGATTCCATCACTATGAAAGAGACTCACTGCGCGACAAGCGACAAAATGGCGCGCCGTGCTACATGTGCAGAACGGGAAGGGGAAAACCTGAATTCTAGTCTCATTTGATCATATATCTACTAGAAATTTGTAATAAAATAAAAACACAAAAATATTGATGATGGTTCAAAACAGAAATGCTTTAAGTAAACATCTATTGCTAATCGTTAGGGCTCCGTACCTCAAAAGGAAAAAAACAGCCAAGTGCGAGTCGGACTCGCGCACGAGGGTTCCGTAGAAAGATTTTAACGCTTTTCCCCAGTGTTTTAAAAGTCCAGTGTTAGCAGAGCCCTGCTCCTAAGCAAAATGTACGCAGTGTGGGGTCAACAATATTGGACCTCGAAGTCTAGACAGATATAAAAAATTAAGATTTTGAGACTTTTCTGAGTGGTTGTACTATAAGAGTTACCTTCATACCAAATTTCAAGTTTCTAGGACAACTGGAAGTACCCTTTAGGTTTTCTAAAAACGGTAATTTGTATGGAAACGACTTTTTTAATGACTGTATCTTTTGATTGCGTTGACTTAGATGCTTGATTTTTTCACAGCTTCAAGGGACCGCAGGTATGAGTATTTGATATTAATTTCTGTCAGTCGGTCTGTCTGTCTCTCTGTCAAGACCCTTTTTCTCTGGAACGCGTGGAGGTAATATGCTGAAATTAATATCAAATACTCAAGCGTGCGGTCCCTTGAAGCTGTAAAAAAATCAACCTTCTAAGTCTACGCAATCAAAAGATACAGTCATTAAAAAGGTTGTTTCCGTACAAATTTCCGTACTGTGAAAATCTAAAGGGTACTTCCAGTTGTCTTAGAAACTTGAAATTTGGTATGAAGGTAGCTCTTATAATAGGACAACCACTCCAAAAAGTCTCAAAATATTGTGTCTGTCTGTAGATTTCGCTGACCAATATAAGTTGACCCCACACTGCGTACATTTTGCTTAGGAGCAGGGCTCTGCTAACACTGGACTTCTTAAAACACCGGGGAAAAGCGTTAAAATCTTATTACGGAACCCTCGTGCGCGAGTCCGACTCGTACTTGGCCGATTTTTTTTCACGTGGAAAATGCGTCTCCCGTGTCTGTGTCCCGTATTCGAGCTACCTCTTATAGCACTCAGAAAATGAAAATCTTAATCTTGATTTTTTTACGTCTGTCTGTATATTTTTTATTTAGGATGGGGAGAGGTACAAAAGGCTACCGCCTCGGATATTTGTTCAGTAGGCTCCGTCGCAACAAAGTCTACATGGCCAGAATATTAAACACATTGATTCTTGAGGACTGGGAGCGGCATCACATCAAGTAAGGATCGTACAGTCAAGGAAATTAATTCCTGACCCACCATAGAACATTTTCATAGCAAACGTCACAACGACTTTCCTTGTCAAGCTATGCGATGTCACTATGACGTTTGCTGTGAAAAGGTTTCATTGTGGGTCAGGAGTTAATTTCCTCGGCCGTACTTTTGGCACGAGAAAGCGTTTCGATCGCGTTCGCATTAACGTTAACTAGAGTCAACCCACAATAACTCTGCAACGAACTGACAACAGTAGAAATCTAAAGTTTGTTTATGGCAACACTGATTTATAGTCAAACAACACGTTTTGAACTTTTGATTAGATTAAACACAAACAGGACATCGTTTATTCACCATCCGCTATTAAAATACCTCTCATATTTCCTTTTCTAGATTTTTTTTACCGTACAACAGCAATACCTACTAAACACTGGCAAAATTGTCCTCCAATGGACAAAGCCATATTTTAAAAAAAACAGCAGCTTTTAATTACTACTGTCATTATTAGTCATAATTAAAGAAAAATGTCTGAGTGACATGAAAAAAGTATTACCACAGCGAGATTTTTCTGGGTTGCCAATTAATATCTTATGCAGAGTTATCGTGGGACGATTATACGGGGCTATTGGGCAAATCGGCAGCGCCTCTAGCGGCACGTATTGGCAACGTATACTATTCTCATTCCTGCAAGGAAATAGTGAAGGGGCACTTTACGATGCAGGCATGAGATGAGGGCTATGCTCGGGGTTTCTCTGCGGGATAGAATCAGATGACATATCTACCTCTTTTTTTATTATGCTTGTCCCGAATAACAAGTAGCCTATTTTATTCCTTAATATTCAAACTATCTTGTTACCAAATTTCATCTAGATTGGTGCAGCGGCTTTCCCGTGAAGAGGTAACAAAGAGACAGAGTTACTTCCGCATTTGTAATATTAGTTGGCATTAGGATTAGGATGAATAAATAATCTAATCTAATGAAAAGCAAATCTCTTCCAGGAAATATTACGCCCGTATAGTGAACAACCATCAAGCCATGGTCCTCCGTTGGTACGAGAAGTTTATAAGGCTTGATGTGGACTCACGGAACCTTATTGACCTCATACTGGAAGTGGTCTGGGAGGTCAACCCTAGCACAACCACCGTGTCCGACGACTAAACGCACCCTTATTTCCTTCAATTTATTTATATAACAGAAGCAATTTACAATGACATTAAATCCAAGCTAAAACTAATTAAACCAAAACTTAAAACTAAATGAAATCTAAATAAGGCCTAAAATGAGGTCTATCTATCAATTTCCACCATTCATAGGCCAGTAGCTGGTCTCTCATTGGTAGAGAATGACAGGTAGACCTCATTTTGACACTAGCAATAATTGTCTGTCTATCCTGTCTATCCTGAAGACGTTAATGGCAAGATGCGACTGTCATGCCCTCGGCCGGTTAATGGCAAGATGCGACTGTCATGCCCTCGGCCGGTTAATGGCAAGATGCGACTGTCATGCCCTCGGCCGGTTAATGGCAAGATGCGACTGTCATGCCCTCGGCCGGTTAATGGCAAGATGCGACTGTCATGCCCTCGGCCGGTTAATGGCAAGATGCGACTGTCATGCCCTCGGCCGGTTAATGGCAAGATGCGACTGTCATGCCCTCGGCCGGTTCGTGAGTCTGCACGTGAGAGGTGGGGGTTAGTGGACCGATCAAGGTAGGACTTTATTTACACTTAGTGCCTAGAATACTTAGTAAGATTATGATTAACTAACATACTTTTATAAGTCAACCTTGTTACTAACAAAATTGACAACATTTCGTATTTTTCACACCTGGAAATTAATACAGGTATCGAAAGGGCTTTGCCTCCTGAACACACCACTATATTTATAAAAATGTAATATTACCTACTTATTTTTTTAAATACAAGAGAATTAAATAAAATTACCAATTCTACCAAAACTACGCAAGAATGGGTGTAATACTTTTGCTTTTTTCACGAAAAAAAATAAGCAACAATCACACGTAGGTTTGACAATGTCAGATAAATTTAACATCTTGGTTTTGTTTTTTGATCGTGACAAGACAAAGACAATTGATCCATCCTATCGTAGTTTCGGAGTTACGTCCCTTTGGAATAAGTCATCATCATCATCATCAGCAGCCTATTTACGTCCCACTGCTGGGCACAGGCCTCTTCTCAGAACGATAGGGCTTGGGCTATAGTTCCCACGCGCGCCCAGTGCGGATTGGGAATAAGTACCTTTTAATAAATAATAATTAATTAATTACAAATCCTAATGAAAATTTAAAACCGTAGGTTTGCTCCTCTTACAAAGTAGAATACAGACAATTAGTCAAATTAAAGTCTCAAAAATATGAAATGTTGTCAATTATGGATTGAATTATCTGAATTAAATAATTTATTATTATTATTTATTATCCGGTCTGCTAAGCTGCATGTTATTGTCCAACTCGATCGCAATCAGCATCGTGTTCATGTATGGGTTGACAATAGGTATCGGAAACAGCTAGTTGTCACAGTCGTACAAAAACTGTCATTTCAATCCGATGACGAGTGTCAAAACAGTCACGCGATTACTCTGCTGGATGGCAATACGAGTACAGTCAACAAAAAGTACATCATCATCATCAGGTTTTTTACGACCCACTGGTGGGTAATAAATTGAGATTTAAAACAATGCCTGAAGTTTTCTTTCTTTTGTTATAATGGAGGATTAGAATAATGGTTAGACTATAACAAAATAGTAAAACCGCCTTCAAAAAAAACCTTAGAAAAAAAACGTAAAATAATCCTCTAAAATAATAATAAATAATATGAAATAAAATGCATTTATTTCGGACAACAGAAACTAAAGCCTAAAGTTTTATGGCCTAGCACTAACTAGCAGAAATATGAAGACGATGCGGTGCGAGCGGAATATTCTTTGAATGAAGCACCGACTTCATATTTCTGCTAGTTAGTGCTACGCCATAAAACTTTAGGCTTTAGTTTCTGTTGTCCGAAATAAACGCATTTTATTTTAATTTATTTATCATTATTTTAGAGGATTATTTTACGTTTTTTTTTTCAAAGGTTTTTTTGAAGGCGGTTTTACTTTTTTGTTAAAAGATTTTTATTTCACAATTTTACGTTGATTTAATATTTTCAGAATTATCCTCCAACTCCTAACCGTTAAGGAGTTGTACTTTCCATCTTCAGCTCATCAACATGAGTTGATGACTACCAGACGCAAATACTTGAATAGCTTTAGAAAATATATGAAACACATAATACGTGCCTATAAAATTTGAGGGTTGCCCTTGATTTCCCTGGGATTCCATCATCAGATCATGAATTGGTGACAACAGAACCACCTCAGAAGTAAGCCCTTTCGAATAATGATTTAACATTTTCAGAATTATCCTCCAACTCCTAACCGTTAAGGAGTTGTACCTTCCATCATCAGCTCATCAACATGAGATGATGGCTACCAGAAGCAAATACTTGAATAGCTTTAGAAAACATATGAAACACATAATACTTGCCTATAAAATTTGAGGGTTGCCCTCAATATCCCTGGGATCCCATCATCAGATCATGACTTGGTGACAATGGGACCACCCCAGGAGTATACCCTTTCGAATAAAAAAAGAGTTTTGAAAATCGGTTAGCAATTGACGGAGTAATCGATGTATATACATAAAAAAAAAACACAGTGGAACGTAGAATTTCCTCCTTTTTTGAAGTCGGTTAAAAACTGACCAAAATACTAACATCGCTAAGCCAATCCCAATTATAATCATCCCAAGTAAAACTCCTAAATAATAAAAGATTAAAACTATCATAACAAAAAAGACAAACTATTACAAACGGAGGTATTTAAATATTTTAATATACATAAATTATTAATTTTGAACCCCGTAGTATGAAGAACATGGTAGTGACAGTTATTATACTTATTTATAATATGATAAAAATATACATTAAATGATGTCACTTTAGTCTTAGTAACGTGCTATAAAATGTCGGAACCCTGTACATAAATACCACTATTTCATACTTCGGTAAGTGTAATTTTATTTGATTTTTAATAGGTTACACTTATTTATAAAGATCATAAAATTTTGGTGAAATAAACGGATCACTCACGTATGTCAGTCGAGTATAGCCCGACATGCTTCGGACTAATCCGTAGTCCTTCCTCTGGGAGCACACGGTAGGTAGCGAAACGTAAACCGCGACTACGGATTAGTTCGAAACATGTCGCGCTATACTAGACTGACATACGTGAATGATCCGTTTATTTCACTATGATTAAATCTCATCGTAGTTTCATCATTAAAATTATTAAAATCTCATTTGGAACATAAAAATCCAATAAGTGTTTGATCGTAAAACTACTCTGTGCATGTTGCAGTAACGCAATTTTTTTATTTGCTTTCATATTTTCGTCAAAAACTATGTAAAGAACATGTTTAAGCTGAAGAGTTTAGGGGAATTCATTATCTTTTGTAAGTAACATGTCGTAAAGTAAATCACCTGGCCCCTGTACCACAAAAATTACAAGTGCTACAATTTAACATAGTTGTAAAGTTCTTCATACTAAAATGTGACAAATATGCCAAATGGTAGGACTTGCAACTTTTGTGGAATAGGGGGGCTGGTGCCAGCCAGGCACTGTCACAATAGTTGGCATTTTGGTGCCAGCCAGGCACTGTCACAATAGTTGGCATTTTGGTGCCAGCCATGCACTGTCACAATAGTTGGCATTTTGGTGCCAGCCAGGCACTGTCACAATAGTTGGCATTTTGGTGCCAGCCATGCACTGTCACAATAGTTGACATTTTGGTGCCAGCCAGGCACTGTCACAATAGTTGGCATTTTGGTGCCAGCCATGCACTGTCACAATAGTTGGCATTTTGGTGCCAGCCAGGCACTGTCACAATAGTTGGCATTTTAGTGCCAGCCATGCACTGTCACAATAGTTGGCATTTTGGTGCCAGCCAGGCACTGTCACAATAGTTGGCATTTTGGTGCCAGCCAGGCACTGTCACAATAGTTGGCATTTTGGTGCCAGCCAGGCACTGTCACAATAGTTGGCATTTTCAGTCTTAATTTATAGCAAGAAAGGTGGCAAGCAGTGTGTGAATAATTGTGACATTTAATTTTAGTCTTTAGTGTCAAGCATTAGCACGTTTACCTAATTTCCTTGTTTTTTCCTTATTTTTTATTTTACTGTTCTTGAGTAAAAACTGACAGACATACCAAAGTTGGGAACTTCACATACATCATTGAATTGCTTCGCTGGAATGTGCTGGTTTTCGTTCACCGAAAAACTCATGATAAATTAAAATTACAAATGTAATTTCGAACATAAATTTCTAAAAACACAGAGGTGCGAGCCGGGGCTTGAACCCACGACCCTCTACTTGAGAGGCCATAGGTCAAACCACTAGGCTATCACGGCTTTTTTATCATCTATCATGTCAGCCGAAAGACGTCTACTGCTGGAGATAGGCCTCCCCCAAGGCTCTCCACTCAGACCGGTCTTGTGCTTTCCGCATCCACCGCGGTCCCGCAATCTTTACCAGGTCGTCGCTACATCTTGTTGGTGGCCTTCCGACAGCTCGTCTCCCGGTCCGTGGACGCCATTCGAGAACCTTCTGACCCCATCGGCATCAGTTCTGCAAGCAATGTGCCCGCCCACTGCCACTTAAATTTCGCAAAGAATTGCGAAACCTAACATTTAACATAACATTATTTCCCTTCTGTTCAGGTACAACCATATCATCACTCGAATGTTCATACTTAAAAAAAGACTCGTACCCAAACATCGAAGATATCATCTCATTCGATAGAACAAAGGAGGAGCCCGTTATCCCAAAGAACGCTGTATCTAGGAATTTCTCCATAGACATAGAGAAACTCGACATCCAAAAGTTCAGAAGAAACCAGGACTCCTTTAAAAAACAAATCTTGGGCGAAGATGCTCTTGACGACGACAATATAACCGTTAAATTTAACGAAACCAGAAGGTACATACCATGGTTTGGAAACGCTAAAGCACATGTACACGCCGCGGAGCTGCATCTTATGACCAAAATAGCGGATATAATGCTACAAACAATATACATGGCTCGGCAGAAAATCAAGACGCTAGAAAGGGAAGAAGTAGTCAAAATCAACAAGGAGACGAAATCCTATCGCATAGCGTTCCTTTTTCACAGTCTGAGGAACTACTGGAAGAAAATAAGTAACGTGTACATGACTCAGAAGGATAATAGAGACCAGGTGTCCAAGGTCATGCATATAACATCTCACGATCGTAAGTTCAGTCCCTGGTTGTCCCTGAACCCTTTCATAATACTTCACCACAAGGCGGCGAAAGTGCATATAGACTTCTTGAAGACTTGGTGGGTGTTCGTGAAAGTGTACGAGAGACAGGGCGGAAGGAACACAACGCCTCGCGATTAACAAAATAGTTATTCGTTATACAAACAAGGGTGCAAAGTTGTATTTTACCCGCAAGTGTTTCAACACACGAGAAGTAAAATACATTTGCACCTGTGTGTAACAGCGCAACATACAAAAAAGAGCTAATAAAAAAGAAATCTCTGGAAGTTGTATATTTTTACGTGAGTCGGAGTCGGTGAGAAAATTTTTGTTGACAATGTTGACATTTCTGACGATGCGTTTTGAAATTGCATCGACTCGACTTGTGCGTTCAGAATTACATTCAACATCATTATAAAAAAACAAATGTTTCTTATGCAATTTTAAGATTTATGACTTAAAATCATTAAATAAAGCTAAATTTGGTATTTTTTATTAAATTCTCAAACCATTTATCATTTATTTAATGATAATTAATATCGAACGAACCATTATTATGAGCGTTTTACGTTTTGTTATCTGTCAAAAGCTAAAACACGCTCCACTCCAAGGTCAAATTACTTTTCCCCACTATTTTCAAAGGATAAAAGATGGCTTTCCGAGGTGGTGAGGGGAAAAGGCTTTTTTTTTCCTCGGCCGGTCCTCCAACGTTGTGGATCGTGACCCCGACTCACGCCATCAACATTTGACACACACGGTTGGTTTGAGAGCAAGCTTTCTCAGATTATAACGATGTGCTAAATACATTAATGGAGACAAAATTGTTTTTTTCTTGTTAATATTGTCCTATGTTGTTGGAGGCCTACCTACATCTCGTCTCCCGGTCTGCGGACGCCATTTGAGAACAAGATGGAGCGACGAGCTGGTAAAGGTCGCGGGACCGCGGTGGATGCGGAAAGCACAAGACCGGTCTGAGTGGAGAGCCGCGGGGGACGCCGCCGTTCAGCAGTGGACGTCTTTCGGCTGACATGATGATGATGATGAATTTTGTCCCACATTGCTTAGGTTTCCGTTTACCTATAGCTTCTGCTCGTGGTTTGGCACCTGTCTCGGGACAAAAAATAGAACAATTCCCGTGGCAATTTCAAAAAATCCAATCGTACACCCATAAGATGCCAAATTTCAAATTACCAGCTCCAGTGGCTTAGGGCGTGCCTTAACTGACAATCAACGATGCAACTGTTTTGCTTATGTGTTTGTAAGTAGCATTGACTTACTAACATGGACTTTGGGTGTAGTACAAAATTCACGAAAAATGTGTCCCAGTACAACACGGCATTTTTCGATGACAGCCATACGTCACAGCGCTGTCGTTCGATCAAACTAAGACTGACTGACGCTCGATTAGTGGTCTTTTGGTTCGGACGTTTTCAAGCGCTAACCCGAAGTCCATGGTGTTGGTACGTCAGTGATTGTAGGTATACCTAGCAATGTACAAGTTGCAGAATATTCCCAAAACTTAAACTTAAGTGGCAGTGGGCGGGGCACATTGCTCGCAGAACTGACGGCCGATGGGGTCAGAAGGTTCCCGAATGGCGTCCACGAACCGGGAGACAAGCTGTCGGTAGGCCTCCAACAAGATGGAACGACGACCTAGTAAAGATCGCGGGACCGCGGTGGATGCGGAAAGCACAAGACCGGTCAGAGTGGAGAGCCTTGGGGGAGGCCTATGTTCAGCAGTGGACGTCTTTCGGCTGACATGATGATGTTTCAGTATAGCACATCTAGGTTGCCTTACCAATATGTATAAGTAAGTACATTTAAATAAAAAAGAACTGCTAATCCACACATTATTGAGCAAATCAAGTGCTTTTATACAGACAGCAAGACATACTGGCAGACAAAGCCAAGGACAGATATGATAATTATGAAAGTATACATATGATTAGATTAGATTAAATTACTTATTTCGATTTAAAATTACAAAGTTTAAGCTTAGTTTATTAAGTATAAAATATAAGAAATCGTCGAAAATTTCATGAACAAATAATATTAATAAAGAATGAACGAAATGTCAAAAAAAGTTCAAAATTATAATAAAAAATAAAATGGATTTTTTACTGTGGAATCCCAAAAAAATTTTAAGTAATAAAATAATTACTGTTAATTGCATTTCATTTATGTTCGGTTACAACACATCGATAAGATTTAATTATCTTTCTCTTTGTGAATTCACTCTCACAATATAAATAAACTAAGCAAGTAATACTGTTTTAATATATATAGAGGCATAGCTACAAAATGACAAAATATCACGTGTAAACTTTTTCGTTGCAATACCTACTTACAATGTTTCCTATGCGATCATTCTCAGTGATTTTTTTATTATGTAAGCAATGTTTTTCTTATTATAAACAACATGCCAACTCATAGCTGAAATAAGCGGATCACTCACTTAAGTCAGTCGAGCATAGCCTGACATGTTTCGGACTAACCCGTAGTCCTTCCTCTGGGAACACACGCTTCGACGGTAGCACACACACACCTCAAATACACCACCGCCTCCACTGCTACACGAATCAACACATGTCACACTCACTATACTACAATACGCTGACACGTCTCGGAACTCTCCACGACACTCCTCAAAGCACCAACACTCAAAGCTGTTTCTTTAAGCTTAGGCACAGCCACAGCAGAAATACGCATCGGGTCGGGGATCCCGCTACCTCATGCGGAAGACCTCGAACGCATGATCAGAACCTACATTTTCCCAAATAAAAAAGAGGAGGTGACATTCGTGGAATATTTCGAGAGCTATGACATGGATATGGACAACGAAACTATGGTGCTTTTGGAGAACCTCGACTTCTCCGTGCTAGACGCGGACGCAGTGAGAAACATACTAAAACTAGTGAAGAAAAGGGAAAGAGAGAATGCGACTTTGTCTCGGCGACAAATGATGAAATGGGAGCAGGAGAGCTCGTTTTATGATCGTGTAAGAATCCGTTTTATCCGTTACCACACATGAATAACACTATACTAGTCCATTAGCACAGATAAATAACACTATACTAGTCCATTAGCACAGATAAATAACACAACAATAGTCCGTTAGCACAGATAAATAACACTCAACTAGCCCTTAGCACTGATAAATAACTAAACTACTCCATTTACACAGATACATCCTATTCTAGTCTATTGGCACAGATAAAATTAAAATGTCATTATACTAGTCCATTAGCACACATAAATAACACTATATTAGTCCATTAACACAGATAAATAACACTAAGTATACTAGTCCATTAGCACACATAAATAACACTATACTAGTCCATAAGCATAGATAAGTAAACACTGAACTAGTCCTTAGCTCTGATAAATAACTAAACTACTCCATTAACACTGATAAATCCTATTCTAGTCTATTAGCACACATAAAATTAAATAACATCATACTAAGTCCAATAACACAGATAAATAACACTACACTAGTCCTTTAACACAAATAAATCCTATACTAGTCTATTAGCACAGATACATAACACTGTACTAGGTAGTCTATATTAGTACAGATAAATAGTCCGTTGCTTTATTTTTTCAGAGTGCCGTACATTTGTTCAACAAAACCATAGACTTAATGAAGCAGTCCATCTATTCCACACGTTATGATATTGAGAAGACCAAACACATCAGAGGAATGTATGATTAGGACCTTCAATTCTTAAGGGTGTGGTCGACGGGCGAGCTTTAACGCAGATTTACCGTGGTCTTGTCAAAGGGCAACCAGGCTCGCGGTAAAGCTCGACCATGAATCACGGTAAAACCTCGGTCTTGTGAGAGGGCAGCCAGGCTCGCGGTAAAGCTCGCCCGTGGATCACGGCAAAACCGCGGTCTTGTGAGAGGGCAGCCAGGCTCGCGATAAAGCTCGCCCGTGGATCACGGCAAAACCGCGGTCTTGTGAGAGGGCAGCCAGGCTCGCGATAAAGCTCGCCCGTGGATCACGGCAAAACCGCGGTCTTGTGAGAGGGCAGCCAGGCTCGCGATAAAGCTCGCCCGTGGATCACGGCAAAACCGCGGTCTTGTGAGAGGGCAGCCAGGCTCGCGATAAAGCTCGCCCGTGGATCACGGCAAAACCGCGGTCTTGTGAGAGGGCAGCCAGGCTCGCGGTAAAGCTCGCCCGTGGATCACGGCAAAACCGCGGTCTTGTGAGAGGGCAGCCAGGCTCGCGATAAAGCTCGCCCGTGGATCACGGCAAAACCGCGGTCTTGTGAGAGGTCAGCCAAGGTCGCGGTAAAGTTCGCTCTTGATAGCGTATCTACTAGATATTCTACCTCACAGCTTTTGTGTTTCACTATGCTCTATCCGGCAGACAAACTTTGCCACAGATCAAATATCCTTAGGATTTATCTGTTGGATTATTTTATCTGTCAGTTATTTTTAATCTGCGAGCTAACTAAATAGCAAGAACTTTATAAGCAATGGGGAAACAGGTCGTTTAGTTCTTTAAATTTTCACTAAGGTCCCTGCGTCCGACACGGCACCAATAGTTGACACCTTCAATCTTAATTGGTAGTAGTAAAATTGGGAGTAAATTATTGGAATTCAGGTGTCAAACACTGGCAGAACGTTTATCTTTAATCATGCCTCCAGTTACATTGGTAAATCCAACCCCGGGACTAACAAAAAAAAAGAACAGTTGTCTTTCGGAGCATCATGCGGTTTTAAATTTTTTTTATCAAGCTCAAAGAGCGGTCTACATATTTAAGAGTAAATTCAAGATTTAAAAAAAACAACCCCATTTCACCATCTTTACAATTGTCAGTTTTACATGACAATTCGAACCATTGCTTTCACAATATAAAGCGCCCTAAAACAAAAGCTCTTCAAGGACTTCAAGTCAGCAGTTGACACCGAATTGTCATTGAAATCTGACAATTGTAAAGTAGGTGAAACAGGGGCCTGGACTTTCCGGCTAAAAACTGAATCGTATCCACAATCTATGACAGCCAAAAACAGACATTGCGGAAGGCAAGAAAAGATAAATTAAAGTTATGCACCCTCACATCTCCAGGGAACCACACAAAAAGCTGATGCGGCGGCAGAAACGGCCGAAAATAGAAAAAAATCTAAATATCAGTCTCTCGGTCCGAACTATAATTTTGTTGCTGTCCGGTTCAAAATCTTGGGTCCATGGGGTCCCAGCGCTTACAAGCTTATTTCAGAGTTGCAAAAGCGCTTAGTTGATGCAACTTCTTATGACCAAAGGGCTGGCAGTTTTCTCTCTCAAAGAATCAGCATCAGCGTGGCAACGCTGCCAGCCTTTTGGGCACCATGCCACGGGGGCCTTACTTAGATTTAATTTAGTTTTAAGTTTTAGTTTATTTAGTTTTAGCTTAGATTTAATGTCATTGTAAATTGCTTTTATTATGTAAATAAAGTATTATTTATAAGTTATGTATTTTTTAAGGTACCGAAGTGACTACGTTTACCAAATGGGCGTATTATACGGGTACATCCTGGAACTGAGGGTCAAAGCCGACAACTGCCTGGCAACCATGGCCAGGTTCAATATATACTATTATAAGTTCGGCAGGTCAGTTCTCACACCACAATAATAACTACTACGCTAACTGCACTACTACGCGATTACCTTATAGCTTTGATGAGCTCCCGATATTTACATGCAGTTACATGCATCATGATCACGGGCAAACTGACGAAACGAGGGTAGATATAGATACTTACTAATTATATCATAATTATGTGTGTGTGTATTGTGTGTATTTCGTTACGTCTAATGCAATTAGCCGTGAATCATTTAAAACTGACACCTAGTGTGTTGAACTCCGTCCAACGGTTTATGGCGCAGAGCTTGCCAAAAAAAAGATAAGATCTGAATTGACCTTATTTTTAAATTTTCATTTAATTTCCCGGGAGAAAAACTAAAAAAAATGCGATGTTGCCAGCTCAACAGGAATAAACGCTCTAAGCATAAGCGCCCGAGCCCGAACGTTCGAATCCTACGTAACGTTATGGAGACATTTTTTATGATGTTTGGAGAGCGCCCCCCGTGAGAATGTTGGATACTAAACTTTAATAATGATTTTTCTGATGGTGATACGATAATGTTATAATGTTATTATTACTACCTACTTGATTATCTTCGTGCGTCGGGAGTTGAGAGATTTTATTTCTGCTGAGCTGCCAAAGTCGCATTCTTTTGAGTTTTCCTCGACTTTTTCATGGAAATTTTATGTAAAATTTTAAATGTAAATGCTTCTAATAATAAGATAAGACTATGATAAGACAAGACTATAATAATGTAAGACTTATATAAACGAAGTATACTCGTTCATTGGTTGTTAATAAAGGCTTCGCCAGACAGCGAGCGGGACGGGGCGTCGACGGGACGCCGGCGCGACGGTAGCATCTGTAATGTACTAGTTAACATAGACGACGTCAAACAGCGCCGTCGCGCACGGCGTGTCACGTCCCGCTGCCACCGCGCCCGACGGGAATACAACGCGGAGTGCTGCCGGGCGGGGCGTGAGCGCGGCCCGCCATGTTGTTTTCTATGAATTTTCGTATTAGCAGTCAAACAGACGGCGCGACAGGACACGTCGCGCTCGACGGGACGTCAGTGTTGTATTTTTTACAAAATGAACAATGAAACTGTGGAGAAACTGATAAAAATTGTAAGAAGTAAATATGAATTAGGCCATCCGCAGTATAAAAATATTAGTATGAAATCGGCAATTTGGGAGTCCATAGGAAAGGAGCTCAATCAAATAATCACATGATCGCCGTCCGGACCGCCGGGCGGACGGCCGGCGCGGCGTGGACGCGACCCGTCCCGCCCGTGGTGTGGCGTCCACGCCGCGCTACCGTCGCGCCGACGCCCCGTCGCCGTCCCGTCCCGCTCGCTGTGTGGCGAAACCTTAAGAAAATAAAAGTACCTACCTATATCACGATTAACTATCGCATTAGACACAATGAATTCGTCACATGCTTTATCGAAAAAATCTAAAAAATGCGACGTTGCCAGCTCAGCGTTTTTCATAGATGCTCTAAAAAAACAATTTCAGGTACCTGTGGCTTTATGAGAGAATTCTGACGATCCACGTGGACTTCATCGATTCTCTCCAGAAAATGTTTATACTGCAGGCCGAACTCAACAAACCAACGACAGCCGTGGTTACCACTACAGAATCAGGCGAAGATAATGTTGACCCAGATCAAGGACCATAAAAATACATACATACAGTGGAACGTAAAACCTCCTCCTTTTTTGAAGTCGGTTAAAAACCAAGAGGACTGCCAGTGTCTATACGATGTAGCGTTCCTTTGAAATAATAAGCCTGCTGTAGCTAGTTTCACTATAGAGAGGTCTCTGTATCATTAGTTGTGTATGACACTTAGACCTCTGGCTAACACCATCTATGAACTAAAATAAAAAAACGAATTTAGATGGCGCTATTGTGTTAGCCAGAGGTCTAAGTGTCATTTAAAACTAGTGGTACAGAGACCTCTCTGTAGTGAAACTAACTACAGCAAGCTCATTATTTTACAGGAACGTGACATTGTATAGCCATTGGCAGTCCTCTTGGTTTTATCGTAAGACCCTTTTTCTCTAGAACGCGTCAACGTAGCATGGTGAAATTAATTTCAAATACTCAAGCCTGCAGTCCCTTGAAGCTGTGAAAAATTCAACCTTCTAAGTCAACGCAATCAAAACATACAGTCACTAAAAAGGTTATTTCCATACAAATTGCCGATTTCCAAAAACCTAAAGGGTACTTCCAGTTGTCCTAGAAACTTGAAATATGGTATGAAGGTAGCTCTTATATGTATAGCACAACTACTCAGAAAATTTTCAAAATCTTAAATTTTTATGTCCGCCTGTAGATTTCGCAAACCAATATAAGTTGATCCCACACTGCGTACATTTTGCTTAGGAGCAGGGCTCTGCTAACACTGGACTTCTTAAAACACTGGGGAAAAGCGTTAAAATCTTTCTACGGAACCCTCGTGCGCGAGTCCGACTCGCACTTCAAATGCAGTTTTCAAATGTACTGCTTTTTTGTGTTTGTGTCGAATTTGTGTGAATAAATGTATCTCTCTCTCTCTCTCTCCCCCCCTCTCTCTCTCTCTCTCCCTCTCTCTCTCCCCCCCCCCCCCCTCTCTCTCTCTCTCTCCCCGCCCCCCCTCTCTCTCACACACACTTCGCCGATTTTTATATGGAATATCATTGGTTTTCAAGCGCTAACCTGAAGTCCATGGACTGTGTTGATAGTTAATGAACTCTGTATGCGTAAAATAAAACCGTTTGGTACTAAAGGATGTCTATTTATTTCCAATGGAGCGTTTCAATATGTAACTACTAGGTACAACAATAATACAACAATAACAAGTGGTATAAACAAAATAATACACAATCAAGATAGGTATATCTCAAATCGAAAAAAGTACATGATTGGTTTGCTTGTAAAGTAGACATAGTACAGAAATAATCATACTTTTAAAGCTGAAAATGTAACGGTTTAAAACATATCATATTGAAAAATACAACGTACTTACGAACGTAGCTGTTAAAAAAAAATTAACGAAAAATAATCCCAGATATATCAACAAGTAATTAAATCCAAAATAAATAAAATAGACTATTGATTAAAAATAAATAACGTTAAAACTGATTTATAATCATTTTAATTGGACGCATGCATTAGTTTTATTCAATACAGAATATTTATCAACTCATTTATAATGCGCCAGTTAAGTTGTGGAATCGTACAATTTATCAGCTTAGCTAGTGTAAATTGTGTCATTAAAACAAAATAGCATCGTTCAGCCATTTCAAAACTAGATTATCGCTAAATCGTAAACTTGACGAGTGTAATTGAGCCATTATCAATCGTGACAACATTTTGACATCGTCGTTATTAAGGCCCATTACAGATTGTCTGCATTTCGACTGCATTTTAACTGCCAACTGCTAACTGCCCATTCATTTTCCATTCCAGTTCCATTGCAGCCAGAAAAACTGCACACTAGCTGTGATTAAAATGTATCAGTCAGCAGTTTGCAGTCGCACTGCAGCCAGTCTGTAAAGGCCATGAAAGTTTCTAAGAAAATCGTGTCAGTGCAATCTCAACTTTGAGGCTTGAGGAAATTTGCACTTTTTTTAATACTTCATTGCAAAGTACATAATTATCAACATTACTTAACTCTTAAAACACTTACTTAAAACTATAACACTTTTTAATGGAATGGTACTATTTTTTTTAATACTAGAAGTATGAAGATGCGAAATATACGACAGAGGCCCGAGTACGAATATTCGAAACCTGAGTAGCAAGGAGGATAATTATATGGAGTGTCAAAGCCCATACTTCGAATAGTTCCCCGCAGTCATGTTAAAATTCAGGCAATTTCTAGATGGCGCCAAGGTCGTAGCCAGCGGATAAAATAATAAACAAAACAGCGGTACGAATGTGTCACTCAAGCAAGGTAGATGGCGCTGAATGTAAATAAGAACGATTCAAAGTATGGGTTTTGACACTCAATATATTATCCTCCTTGCTGAGTAGTAAGCGTTATCGTGAAATTTGTATGACGTTTGGAACAGCGCCCGCCCGTGAGAGTATTTGGAACTAAAGTTTAGTAAGAGGTTTCTCGATTTCTATACGATAACGTAACGTTACGCAGGATTCGTAAACTTCGTGCTCGGCCTAGAGAGGGTCGAGGTGAATTACAGCATACATTAATACAAGAAATCGAAAGTACAGTCAAGGAATTTAATTTCCAACCCACCTAAGGTTTAATATCGTACAGCAAACTGTCACCATAAGAGCTAGATGTCGCGTTTGCGTTGACATTTTCGACCTTAATGCACAGCGAATGTCTAACAACATTTCAACGAAATGGGTAGGGAATTAAGATCCTTGACTGTACCTAGAACCACTTAATAAGAAACATTTTTTTTTGCGAAACGTCTTTACATACATCTGTAGAATTTCTAAATGGCTGACTTTGGAAGTGGCGCAAGTAATAATATAAAGGAAGTGGGAGTAAGGGAGACAAATACTTATAAACTATAAGCCCGTCTCTTTCTAGGAATATTGGATATTAATCTCAATGGCAATTAATTACGGGTAATATTAATAATTTCGCGGGACCGTGGTGGATGCGGAAAGCACAAGACCGGTCTCAGTGGAAAGCCGCGGGGGAGGCCGCCGGCCAGCAGTGGACGTCTTTCGGCTGTCATGGTGATGACATGAGGAATATTAATAATTTACCTAGAGTACGACAAATAATGAAGGGTGCAATGAAAGGACACGTCTAGTCACTTTAAAAAAAACGAGATTTTAATCTCAAAATGTAGAGCACTCAGTAGACTATAACTTACCCAGTTATAGATACAATTATTATTTATGTAACATGTCTTTTTATCACTTTAAAAAAAGATGCATACTAAAATTGTATGGATAATTTACATCGTTCCAAACTTTCAAATCGCGATAACTCAAAAGTTGCTAAAGTGACTAGACCATGCTCTTTCCGTGTACCTACCCTTCAAATAAAAAAAAAATTAAGCTTGCGTACCTACTTTTTTGTAGAAAACGAAAGGGAAACGATCAGGCGGGTCACCTGTTGGTGATTAATCACCGCTGTCTATATTTTGCAACACCGTGTTTTATAAAGCTAAAAATTACAATTTACAAGCGGAAGTCTCATTCTATCACATTTTTTTAGAAAGAGACTTCCGCTTGTAAATTACAACTTGTAGCTTTATAAAACACGACCCAGAGGTGCATAAACCGATCGGACAGTCGCTACTGCCAACTTGGCTTGCATTACAATTCGCCACTTGCCACTGTACTTGTGCTTGCCAGTTGTCACTGTCCTTGATAAATGTAAAACGGCCTTTAAGTTTAAATGTGACAGCGGGAAGAAAGTGACGCCTTTACTAAATTCTACTGTTAATACTCGTACTCTAAGGCCCCATTTAGACGGGGAAAGTTTCTTGAAGCTATTTTTAGGGTAAATAATTTGATACAATTAATAACTAAATTAATATCGTTGGAAAAATTATAGTCTTAATTTAGTGGAACTGTTTAACAGAAGCACTGACTTAGTTGGAAGAAACTGAATACATTCTATAACTGTACTTATCCGTTAACTATGTACAAATAAATATTATATAATACAATGCATGACATGAATGTTGCGTTATGAAAATCATGATCACTAAGCCTCTTGGCAATACTTATTCTAGTACATATACAGTTGTACCATAAATATAACTTACAATGATGTACCTGCGCAGTGAGCATTTTTTAGAAGGCGCGAAACCGTTTTAGCGAATAATAAGGCAGTGCGTTTGCGCGGGTAAAATCTTGAGCCGCCATTGGGCAAACGTTCGCGCGCCATTGCGGTGACCGCCATTTTGTTCGGCGCCGCACCACGCGTCACTGCGTAGTCAGTTGTTACCTGTCATTGCATATTCTACGTTGCGAATAACGCAATAAGGTCTTTATCGCATTGGTGCTCACGTTCGGTTTAGTTCGGCATTTGTCAACAGTCGACTGCGCGGACGAAGATTGCCGATGTAACTTATATTTGTTGTCCATCTGTAAACTTACTTATTTATACATTTATAAAACTAGAAACCATAACACTAAAGGATAGCCAGTGGGTACAAATAATTTCGTTCAACTATCAGTATATTTTTGTGAAATAATTGGATCACTCATATTGAAGTGGAGTTTAGCCCAAAATGTTTCGGACCACACTGCACGACGCACACTGCGCGCCAAGGCTCCGCTCGCGCGACTACCTAGGCGTTCAACGGATTTGGACAAGACGTTTTTAACAGAAAGCTATTTTAATCGAGATAGTTCTTATTTATGATTCAAATCAGTCCGTTTTGAAATACGAGTAAGTATGTCGAGTTTTTCAACATTCCAATTTGTGCTTTTTTTACGAAGAATGCGGAGCCTATAATGGGGATTAAAATTGGGCGAAATTATCTGCTCCCACGACGACCCTTTACATAAATATCCTAATACTAAGCAAGTAACTATTTATACTGAGCTCGTTTTCATTCTGATCACACTTAGTAATAGACATCAAACACTTCAGCCCTTATTTCTAGCGATTTATAGTTAAAGTAAGCTTTCCCGTGTCAAAATGTTTATGACATTGTCATAAGACTGATTTTTGCCTGGCCCGTGGGAAAGGTTTTTCTACTATGTCTATCTTAGTTTGTGAGCATTTAGAATATAATTCTGGTTTTAGAAATACTTCGGCCGTCAGTGTCGCTTCGTGTGTCAATACGAATTCACCCGAACACGAATCTTATTCTAAGAACTCACGGACTATGATGTGAGTGCCTACAGTATCTATTTTAGTGTATACCCATACACGTGACATGGAATGTCAGTGATCCGGGTTCGATTCCCGGGGTAGGCTATATTTCAGCAAGTGTAATAATATTTTTTAACGGGAAAACCGTAAAAGTAAAAAATGAAGAAAAAATATAAAAGATCCTCCAATGAGATCGTTTACTGAGGAAGCTTCAAATTAGTCTAAAGTAAACGTGTCAGTGGTCGACATTGTCCTAATAATTGACCCCTTCCATCTTAATTCAAGCAATAGGTGTCAATTAATGGAATATGATGTCACACATTGGAACGTCTGAACGTTTACGAAGTATGCTCCATTCTTCAAATTAAATTAACAAAAAATATTTTACATTATTATGATACTCGGGACTTAATCGCGTAAAAAACGTGTATTTAAATTCAATTTTAAATAAATAATAAATAAATAAGTTCTGTCCTATGGGTACTAGACAACGGATAAACATACTTATATATATATAGATAAATACATACTTATATACATATTAAACATCCAAGACCCGAGAACAAACATTCGTATTCTTCGTACAAACATCTGCCCCGACCGGGATTCGAACCCGGGACCTCAAGCTTCCAGGGTCGCTAACCACTAGGCCATCCGGTCGTCTAATATGTATAATGTTTTTTTACGCGATTATGTCCCGAGTATCATAATAATGTGTGAAAATCGCGAAAGTATAAATCAATAATTAAAAAATATTTTAGCCTGACGATTGTAAGTAGATCCAAGGGGAAGTCATAAATGTTTGTGAAAATAAACCCAATAAAAAATTGTCACAGTGTTGATTTTTGTCGTTACCGACTGAACTAATACGCATAATTTACACCAAACGTCTCGTATCGCATCGTAATTTTAAGTTCCAAATTTCCCTCAAACAAAACGTTTCTTTGGTTACTAGTAAATGATAATTCAGATAATAATGAGAAAACCGTTATCTGTTTTATTTTTGTTAGTATTTTTTATTCAGACGATTTTATCGGCAGCGCGCGATGTAACAATAATTTGTTTTTTCCGACAAGTCTCAAAATTCCGAAAAAAAAAACTTTTTCTCCCGATATTAAAAAAAAACAATAATAGGGTCATTCGATCTGGCAACCCTAGCGACAGCCGATCGAGTCCGGCAGGATGTCAAATTTTCACCATACGAAGACAGGTGAAGGGTCCGATCGCACACGACGACATCCGAAAGGATCCAATCGCACACGACGACATCCGAAAGTATCCGATCGCACACGACGACATCCGAAAGGATCCGATCGCACACGACGACATCCGATCGCGCGTCGTAGCATACTTTCGGCTACGATCGCGTATCGCGGAAGACGCCCACGGGCAAGCTGCAATGCGCGGCGTGGTAATATACACTTTAAACACTATGTACATGATTGAATATCGTTTAAAGATTGTAAAACCTGTTGCGATCCGATACGATGCGAGCCGTTTGGTGGAAATTATGCTATTGGATCTAAACCTATAACATTAACATACAATGGCGATGCAATTTCATTATATCTACAAATTGTGTACTAATCTAGTTTGGTAAGCAAAACTAATTTATAACTTAGTCTTATAGTATTTAAATAGGTAACACTTGACATTGACAGTAACTAACAGCCTGTGACGCAACAAATTTTCTAAATAACTCTTCATAATAAAAGTAAGTTAAGTCAGTATTATAATAAGAATAAGTAGCATTGTACAAAAAAAACAGGACAAAAACACAAATTCGAGTACCAAGGCGGACTTATTCCTTCAAGGAATCTCTACCAACCAACCTTAGAGTGGTGGAGAGGAATAGTTTACTAGGGACCGACAAAAAGTGAGTTCAAAAATTACAAATATTAATACTTATCGAAAACGTCAATGGTCTTAACAAAACCCATAAAAAAAGTCTGTTCGTACTGTCAAGTCTACCTAAATACTAGATAACTGATGTGTACTCATAACCAAACTAAGGTCGTCGACCCCAAATGGCTACAAAACGCCTACAAAAGCGTTAACGACTGGACGTCGCGGCCAGCGTTTACGCTGGAAAACGTTGTCTTGGGCTTCAGTTTACCGTGACATAGGAAAAAAAGATGACCTTTACGCTAACACAATCTCTACCAGGCAACTGTGGGTCATAAATAATGAACAGAACAGCCTCTATTCTCGTAGCGCTTAGAATAAATCAGCTTATTTGTTAATTACTAAGGTTTGATTAAAATAACTATTGATTAATATTTGTTCTGCATTATTGTACTAATGTAAAAAAATTCATGCCACTCAATTTCAATCGATACCGCACCGTCGCACTTAAATGCCAATCTGTTTCATTCCAATATTTTTCGCGTCTTAATAAAAATAAAACAGTACTTGTTACTTACATCTATGCGTTTAAAGAAATGTCAAAAGTACCAGTAAAACATACTTAGGTACATTGTGCATTTTTCATGCAAATTAAATATAATAATTTACCAACGCTTCATACGTCGTACCTCTTCAAATTACCTACAGCGTTGTTGATTCCACTAACCATGACCCAAGATTCAATGAGTTCTTTCACGATTTCGTTACATGTCTTTGAAATTACTTGTACCCAACTCACGATTTACGCCTGCATATTCACGTCACTGCATTTCATGCCAATGCGCTTCATTCCATTCCATTTCATGCCATTTCCCTTCAACCCTCAGACCACTTGACTGCTGATGGTGGGCACGGCGGGTTCGGATCACTGGGTCTTCGGCTTCTGGGCGGCCATTTCGTTGGTGAAAACGAAAGATAAGAAAGGCTTCTTCTGTGCGAAGGATAAGAATTCGTCTGTAAATAAAATACACGAAACTGAGACTGCTGTTTATTCCTGCTGGGCTGGCAACGTCGCCTTTTTGAGGGTTCCGTACCTCAAAAGGAAAAAACGGAACAATTATAGAATCACTTTGTTGTCCGTCTGTCTGTCTGTCTGTCTGTCAAGACCCTTTTTCTCTGAAACGCGTGGAGATAACATGCTGAAATTAATATCGAATACTCAAACTTGCAGTCTCTAGAAGCTGTGAAAAAAATAAATTTCTAAGTCAACGCAATTAAAAGATACAGTCATTAAAAATGTTGTTTCCATACAAATTGCCGTACTGTGAAAACCTAAAGGGTACTTCCAGTTGTCCTAGAAACTTGAAATTTGGTATGAAGGTAGCTCTTATAGCACAACCACTGAGAAAAATCTCAATATCTTAAATTTTTATGTCTGTCTGTATTTGTCACAGACCAATATAAAATGACCCCACATTGCGTACATTTTGCTTACGAGCAGTGCTCTGGTAACACTGGACAACTTAAAACACTGGAGAAAGCGTTAAAATCTTTCTACGGAACCGTCGTGCGTGAGTCCGACTCGCACTTGGTCGGTGTTTTTTATTAAAACCTCTATCAAAGGTTTAAAAATGTTATTAGGCGGTGACTGTGCTGTATAAATTACCGTAAGTGATCCACCCCTTCTCATCCAAGTCAGCTTGCCCGAAAGTGTTGTGAGCGTCTTCCTGACACAATCCGAGGCAGTGTGTCGCAATCTCTTCGAAGGTGTTCACGTCCACACGCCCTGTGCCCGTCGTGTCGTATAGCTGGAAAACGATACAATACTCATTATTCGACACAAAAAGCTGATGAGAACTTCTACGGGGGCAGCTGCCGATCACTGAAGGAGGCTAATCGACTGATAAAACTGTTTTTTTTTTATTGAATCAGGCGTTACTTTGCGGAGGTCCATATTTATGAACTAATAAACAATTACTACTAATGACAAATAGTTATATCTGTGCGGCAAATGTATGTTTCCATGCAACACCTCCGCCTCCACTGCTACACGAATCAACACATGCCACACAGACCCAACTGCTGCAGGCTGCTGTAGTGGAAGTGGTGGCATGATGAGCGGTTGTTGTTGTGCTTCGTAAATGACCTCGTGGAGAGTGCCGAAACGCGTCAGCGTTTAGTATAGTGGTGGTGGTGATAGTTGGGTCTGTGTGGCATGTGTTGATTCGTGTAGCAGTGGAGGCGGAGGTGTTGCATGGAAACATACATTTGCCGCACAGATATAACTATTTGTCATTAGTGGTCGCGGGTGAGCAAAGTAATTGTTTTTTAGTTCGTGTTTTTTTTTTCATTCAATTACAATGTTTGAGAAAAGCATCATACAAGCTTCGGCTGGAATAGTTGCCGGACTCGTACTATAACCTGCCTCCTGTTACTCAGCCGCCTAACCCCTTCGTCCGACAAGTTCGTTCGTTCTTCCTGACCTCTGCAGTAAGGTACTACAACACATTCGGTACTCCGTTTTTGTTGCCAGTTTTATCGCGCTATAGTAGTTTATGCAACTGCTACATAATGAGGGTCCTTAAAACACGAGTGTGTTTTTATGAAACGAGGCGAAGCTGAGTTTCATAATAGGATCACACGAGTGTTTTAAGGCCTAATTATGTGGAGTTGCATAAATCACTTTATAAGTACTCTAAGATGGGTTCAGAAGCCGAAGGCATATATGATACCCATACCTGTCACGAATTTGACTGTTTTTTTTAAATCATAGACAAACATACTGAGCTGACGTAAAAAAAAAACACATTATTAATGTCACATGTCGGACTGAACTAGACTTATGTACGTGAGTGATCCGTTTTATTTCACTATGATTGTAAATTACGTTGGTTGCCAAATTCGATATCGAAAAGTCATTACGACATGTCGTAATGACTATTACTTTACTGGAGGTGGTGGAGGTGGTGCTGGGGCCGGAGCTGTCGGCGAGAAGGCGACGGCGTACTGAAAAGCTGGTCATTTTCTACGGTTTCCGAACGCATTATAGAGGACTTATAATATGCGTGTAGATAAATTAGTTTAATGCCAGCGACATAAGAAGCGCAAGGGTGCCCACCGCGCCGCTCGCCGCCCGCGGGCTCGCTCCGCCGCCTGTGTTCAAAATGCTCGTTGTTATATTAGGGATCTACTTGTTATTGCTTACTTTGAACGCGTACGACAGCAGCTGGGTAAGAGGCTCCTGCTGGAGGCACAGGAACGCGGCGCACAGGAGATAGTCCGGGAAGTGGATGAGGCCGCTGGACCTCTGCGGAACATTAATAAATAAATATCATGGGATCATCATGTCAGCCGAAAGACGTCCACAGCTGTACGGCGGCCTCCCCCGCGGCTCTCCACTCAGACCGGTCTTGTGTTTTCCGCATCCACCGCGGTCCCGCGATCTTTACCAGGTCGTCGGTCCATCTTGTTGGAAGCCTACCGACAGCTCGTCTCCCGGTTCGAGAACCTTCTGACCCCATCGGCCATCAGTTCTGCGAGCAATGTGCCCGCCCACTGCCACTTAAGTTTCGCAATTCTTCGGGCTATGTCGGTAGCTTTAGTTCTACTGCGGATATCATCATTTCTGATTTTGTTCCGCAGAGAAACCCCGAGCATAGCCCTTCTCCATGGGCTAATTGACACCAATTAACCTAGTCCCAAACTAGGCAAAGCCTGTACTATGGGTACTAGACAACGGGTAAACCTTTTTATACAATAGATAAATACATAATAAACATCTAAGACCAAAGAACAAGCATTCACGTTCGTCATACAAATATCTGCCCCGACCGGGGATCGAACCCGGGACCTCAAGCTTCATAGTCAGGGTCTCTAACCACTAGGCCACTACTATGGAACCGAAATGAAAAATACCGCTATATCAAATACCGCTTTAGTACCGGTATTTTTAACCGACTTTAAAAAAGGAGGTTCTACGTTCCACTGTATCTATGTTTCTTTTTATGTATGTACATCGATTGCTCCTTCAATTGTAGACTGATTTTCAAAATTATTTTTTTATTAGAAAGGGCATACTCCTGAGGTGGTCCCATTGTCACCAAATTATGATCTGATGGTGGGATCCCAGGGAAATCGAGGGCACCCCTCAAATTTTATAGGCATCTAGTATGTGTTTCATATATTTTTAAGGCTATTCAAGTATTTGCGTCTGGTAGCCATCATCTCAAGATGAGCTGATGATGGAAGGTACCTACAACTCCTCAACGGTTAGGAGTTGAAGTATAATTCTGAAAATGTTAAATAAACATAGAATTGCGAAATAAAAATCTTTAAACAAAAAAGTAAAACCGCCTTTAAAAAAAGCCATAGAAAAAAAAACATGAAATAATGCTCTAAAGCCATGAGTTTTATGGCCTAGATCTAGCAGAAATATGAAATCGGTGCTTCATTCAAAGAATATTCCGCTCGCACCACACCGACTTCATATTTCTGCTAAAGCTAGGCCATAAAACTCATGGCTTAATGGCTTTAGAGGATTATTTTATGGTTTTTTTCTAAGCTTTTTTTTTGAAGGTGGTTTTACTTTTTTGTTAAAAGATTTTGGTACCTGTTGTGCTACAAGTTTCTTTATATTACCGTTTCGTGTGCTTACCTGCACGAAGATGTCAGCGAGGCGCTGCGCCGCGGGTGTCTCGGGCACGCCGAGCCGGCACGGCAGCTCCGCGGCCGAGAACCAGCGCTTGCGCGCCACCCGCCCCTGCGCGATTAGGTGCAGCTCGATGCGCGAGCGCTCCAGCCTAGGAACATTACGCAATAGTACTTTTTGATACAAGTGCGAAAAGCACGTCATTTTGCACGAGTGCTGAGTTGTCTGGGCCCGAGACTAATGACGAGAGAAAATGGCTCATCTGCACGTATACAAAACGACGTAGCGAAAAAATTACAATGAAATGAAAGACGGTTGGAAAAGTAACAACTTAAATAAGTTGAAAAACCCCCGACATTGCTATTTCAAAGTTCAATACATATTTCAAAAACGGGTAAACCGATTTTAGTGAAACTTGGCTAAGAACCATCTCGTATAAACTAGATTTCGATTAAAAAACAGCATCGAAATCTGTCCATCCGTTTGGGAGCTACGATGCCACAGACAGATACACAGATACACAGGTCAAACTTATAACACCCCCTTTTTAGTCGGGGGTTAGAATGTAAGAGAGAATAGGTACAACCACTAGATGCTAGAATCTCCAAGCGGCGTTCCGTATCACGCACTTAATTAATAACTGATTGACCAAGCAAGCGTAAGTGATCTGTTTATTTCACTATGAGTCCCACGGCAGTTTCATGTTAAATAACTTATGCCATTATTCATAAACGTCACATTGGTTAAAACAGGTTTTTGTCTTCTTCTTCCTGACGGAAATGTCAATGTGACAAAAAAGGACAAACCAACTTTAACGGCATTTTAGTTAAACAGGTTTATGAATAACTAGCTTATGCCCCGCGGCTTTGCCCCGTGAAATATTTCAAAATGGGCTAGTTCCCGTCGGAATTTCGAAAAATCCCTTCTTAGTGCACCTCTAGGGTACTCAAGGTATATGTTTGCCAAATTTCAAGTCTCTAGGTCCAGTGGTTTAGGCTGTGCGTTGTCTGTCAGTCAGTCAGTCAGTCAGTCACGGTACTGTTTTATAGGTATAGATAGGGTTAGAACATACCCAAGTTGCGCCCTCAGCTCGCTGACCTCCCTCACGCAGGTTGCGCCAGGTATGCCGAGCTGTTTGGCGCGCGCGATCAGGCGGCAGTCGTCGTACGTGTAATCCAGAACTGGGACCCCCAGGGCCCTGGAAAGGGTGAAATAGTACTTTTTGATACAAGTTTGGAAAGTATGTTTTTAATAACATTTGCGATAAATGCCAATGAAACCGATTCTCGTGAAATTTTGTGAGCAGTTTCAATAATCACAAAGACTTTTTCGTCGAACCGTTTTTTGGAAATTTAAGAAAAAACAAATATGAGATCATGACATAAAGCAGACGGACGGGAGGCGCCTTTGGCTTATCTATGCACTACAATTTTTCTGCCACTTTTTGAGGGGGACTAGGAACACACACGTACAGCACACGTCTGCGCTCCTGTCAAAATTTGTTACGTTCCTACAAACTCACACTAAAACAAAACTGTCACACAAATGCCAAAAACACGCACACAATCAACACACCCTAACCGTTTTGGTCAGACTGAATGTTAGAGTTTTGGCAGAGGGGAAATCGCACGTCAACATCTCCATTCCTTTCCTGCTCTAAGGCTCACGAGGTCTACAGCTCACAGAGCCACTAGTTTAAGACTATTTTTGGTAAAAATATTGTATCCACCTACGTATGCACCACTTCTTTCTCTGGAGGAGCGGTGGCCACCTTCTCACCACTTACTTAGCCATCACGTCCCTAACGTTCCTGGCGTAGAGCTTGGGATCCCGCCGCTCCGCCTCGTTGGGGTAGTACACCGGCAGGAACTCGATCTCACACGAACTGTGCACCTGGGTCAAGGTCAGCCAGAGAAGCTTCAGACTGAAAATTACGAATTGTGTTTTGGTTTACTTTAATACTTATTTATGACACAAGTGCGGAAAGTGAGCAATTCCCAACTAGCGTCGATGATCTTAAATGGACTGGATATGGACATGGACTGACTTACAAAAATGTAACATCTTTATTATAATGTACATGACTATACAATGAATAAATAAATAAATAAATAAATAAACACGAGCGTAAGCGGCTTAGCATCCGTCTACATTTCCAAACGAATGTCATACAACGTTTGACAATGCATTGTGCGAGGAAAGTGCTATTTAATATGGGTGAACAAATTCATAGAAAATTAGTATTATATTAGCTTATGCCCTGCGGCTTTGCTCCCGTGAAATATTTCAAAATGGGCTAGTTCCCTATCCCGTGGGAATTTCTAAAAATCCCTCTTAGTACACCTCTAGGATACTCAATGTATATGTTTGCCAAATTTCAAGTGTCTAGATCCAGTGGTTTAGGCTGTCCGTTGTCTGTCAGTCAGTCAGTCACGGTACTGTTTTATAGGTATAGATTATCCTAGCAGATGGTCACGGGTTGTGCAGGCACGCGGGGGTATATGTATACATTATATAGGGTCCTAGCAGATGGTCACGGGTTGTGCAGGTACGCGGGGGTATAGTGTATACATACGCGCCAGGCCCCTCCCATGTCCAGGTGACGGTGTCGCGCGCGTTGGGGTAGCGGATGGTCACGGGCTGTACGGGCACGCCGGGGTAGAATCCCCCCGACTTGAACGTGATCAGACACGACCGGTTGGTGCAGGTACCTTCCGGGAAGATTAGAATCTGGAAAAAAATATTATAAAAGTAATGTTTATTATGCATTTTAGAACAAAGTGGAGACGTGATGGACGTAGCGCCATCTATAAATAGGTGTAAGTTTCTTCTTTGAGTTATGATGATGGGATTATGTTAAGCAGAGCAGTCTTCAGCAGCAGTCTTCTCTATAGTGAAACTGACTATAGGCTTATTATTTTAAAGGACCGCGACATAGTAAGTTCTTTGCCCACCGTTGGGCGAATGCCTCTCCAATTTTTCTTCACTGGGCCTGGTTTGCCGTGGATCTCGCCCAGATCGGGCCAACGGTCGAGCTGATGTCATCCGACCACCTTGCTGGGTCTGCCCACTCCTCGCTTCATGGTGGTGTGTCTCACGTCCGTAGATGGATTAAAATACTCGTGCCCCCTGGGTGGTGCCAATCGAGACATAACGCCGAGCATCGGGTGGCAGTAAATAACCCGAAACCCTCTGGTCTAATAGAGGCGGCCCCACGAGCCGTAAGGGTGGAAATACCCTCTCAAAGTGTAAAACTCGCCAAGACGCGGCGCCTGCGCGCCGGGTATCGGGCAAGTACCTCCAATGTCAGTACCTATCTTGATAGAATCGTTCTTGACCTTTCTAAGATTTGTTTTAGGTCCAGAAGGGCTAGCTAAATAACTTGTCTAATTAGCTTCGTATTCAGAGCGTAAAAAAACGGTTTTTTAACAACGTGCGTCATAACAAGACGGCTCCGTTATGGGGTCAACCAGCGAGACGGACTCGTTCTGCCATCTGTGACCGCTCAGGAAGCTAACGTTAAGGGGATAGCTCAAACTCTTTATTGCATTTAAGTATTTGTCTAGGTCTAGGTTGGTTTGTTGGTCGGTCGGTCGGTCGGTCGGTCGGTTGGTTGGTATTGAATAACAACAAATAACACTGACCTGAGGCCAGTCCTCCTTAGAGGTCGCGCGCTGAATGATCTCCTTGATGGTATTCTGCCTGGAGTTAGGGTCATCTCGCCACACGTACACCGGTTGCGTGTAGTTGATCAATTCTAGAACGTTAGTAACAATTTACTAAACCAACCGTCGTTACTATGCGGCCATATTCATGAACTAAAAGAGAAATCTTTATTTTGACCTAATCTATCGAAAAAACAAAGCAAAGGTCTCAAATATTATAAAGCGTATAGCCAAACTGAAATGGCAATGGGCTGGTCATATTGCCCGAAAATCAGACTCGTGGTGCAGGGATTTACTGGAATGGAGACCGTGGGAACATAAGAGACCGGTTGGAAGACCTCAGATGCGCTGGAAGGACGACATCGGAAAAGTGGTAGGGAAGAACTGGATACAGCCAGCCCAGAACAGAGCGAAATGGAGGAAGTTGAAGGAGGCCTACACCAAATTGGTCGAGGAAGGCTTGAGATGATGATGATGAATCTATCGAAATAAAATATGAATAAAAAGAGCGGGTTAGATTTTTCGGTACATCCCAATTGGAACAAATAGGTTTTTTAGGAAGTTAGGGACTTGTTTGGGAAGTGAACTAAAAACATTTAATTTGCTCAACTACTCACATGTGTGAGACAGATGCGTCTGTGCGACAAACGTATGTTTTCATGCAGCACCTCCGCCTCTACTGTCATATATTTGTCTTATAGAAGCTGTCTAACGTGTATTGTGTGGTGGCGGGTGAGCAAAACTAATTGTTTTTAGTTACCGGCAGTAACAGTTAAAGTTACGTATTAATTGGTACTGACGAAGGTGGTGGATGTCGTATTGATTTAAACTTTCGTGATCTTCACACATCATCACGTAATCACTTAATCACGTAAAACGTCCCTTCGAGACCATAGACGCAACGTCGCTTCCGAAACGTCGAGGTATTTATAATTTTTGTGATTAGTCCCGAGTATCATGATAGTGTGGTGGATGTTTTTACATTTAGATTTATTTAATTGTAAAGCCATGTGCATAATTACATAGGCGTAGCAAGATTATTAATCAGTCCATGACGCTCTATAGGGCACACATTAATAATTAAAACTTGGATTATTATAATTCCAACATAGCAAACGATTATTGTTACTAACGAGCTATGGGTTAAAATGCCTCGTAATAGTCCTTTTTTTGTAATGTCAAAGTTATACTAAAATTCAGAAAACTTTCTATTATTGCATTTATGATTCAAGGTAAACATCCTAATAATTAACACCATGATTGTCACCTTTATTGCAAAGGATTAAGATTGACGGTGTCAACTATTGGGGCAGTGTCGAGAAATGGCACAATCGAAAGCGACTTGCTAGACTGGCCAGAGCCAGAAACGAAAGTACGGTCGAGGAAACTAATTCCTTGACAAGGAAAATGGTTATGACGTTTACTATTAAAATGTTCTATGGTGGGTCAGGAATTAATTTCCTCGACTGTACATACAATTGGTCAGGTGAAGATATTCCTATTTCAAAAGGATATCGATTATTTCGAAAATTCGATTGTCTTTCAAAATTAAGCGCCGTTCAAATTCTTAACTATGACTTGCCGTGAGACCTTTTCAGTATAAAATGTGACTAAGACTTCCATGGCAAACATATGGTATACTGCGAAAAAGTTCCACAGCTAAATCAACTATTACACCATGCATTTAAATAGCCAAGCTGAAATTACTTCGAAACCGCATGCAGTTAGTTTGTGCGTACCTCTCAGCAGCATAGAGGCTTAACTCAAAAATTCAAAAACTAACTTCAATCGTATTTGCACTTATTACGATTCAAAATGGCGCACACTTTTTTGAGTTAGGCCTCTGTTACTTGCGTTGTTTTGCTGCGGTGAAACTGACCTGGAGCAAAACCTCACGCGAAGTAAAGTAAATAATTAAGTTTTACCTCTTCGATGGTAGAAACAGCCCCTAAACGAAATTCGAAAATCGAAGTTCGTATCGTATCGTCCCGCTCACTCTCGTGTTAAATAATATTACCTTGAGAGGGACGGCACGATACGAAGTTCGAATTTTGCACTTCGTAGTCGAGGGGCAGTCGTAGGCTGCTGCTGTAACCACGTGGGAAATAATCAAAGAGAACTGCACGTTTAAAAGTCAACCAGCCATTCAATATATTCACGTAGATTGGAGTATAGAATAGATGGCATTTGATAATAATAAATCGAAAGAACGAGATGCCGTCATACACAATTACGTGTGTATAGGCAAGACGCAATTGCTATCACTTGTCCGTTTCTTGTGTATGCGGTTTTTTGTGAGCACTTTAAAAGTGTGGCAGACATAATTGTGAGCGGCAGTGATTCAGTGAAATTAAAACAACTTTTCGGGTTTTATATGTGAAAAAAGTAATTATGTGTTTTTAAGGCGTTAAACTAACGTTCCATAATGGGACATTGTTGTGTTTTAGGCTACCAAAGCCGGGTTACACGATATAGTCATAACGTAGGTACGATTTTATACGCATGTATAGGATTCTATCTTTGTCTCAAAGGTATACGCGAGCGCCAGAGGCCAGAGGGTTGAGCACGACTTTAAGAAAGCTGCGTAACGTTACGGTTATCGTACAAACTCGACAATGTTTACTATTCGATTTTACGTGACGCAGGATTCGTAAAGTCGTGCTCGACCCTCTGGGCCCAGTTTCTCAAAGCTTATTAGACTAATGTGTTTTGTTTCATTTTTTCGTGTAAATTACGAGACAAAACTCTAATATTATTAGTGTAATAGCTTCGAAAACGGGGCCCTGGGCCGTGTTTTATAAAGCTACAAAGTCACAATTTACAAACGGAAGTCTCATTCTATCACCTTTTGTTAGAAAGAAATTTCCGCTTGTAAATTGTAACTTGTAGCTTTATAAAACACAGCCCTGGTATATCATGTCAAGTTTAGTGAGTTTACGGAACACGATAAGACACAGCCTTCTCTTTATATGTTAATAGGATGTAGGGGTATTTTTAAGGGCAACTGAGCTATTCAGTTGCAACAAACATTTATAAATTTCCAAAACCCCATAACTACTTAAATGGTTCTACAGACACGTCCAGCATAACATGGGACCAACTAGCCATTGACACGCACTCACAATTTTTTTCGAAACAATTTTACAAATGGCGTCAATTAAGTGTTGTACGTGGATGATTCCAGCAAATCTCAAATACCGTAAAACGCTCTCCCATATCTTTTTAGCGCATGCGTGATTAAGATTTGTCACGCTATTATACCAAGCATTCTGTAGAACAACATAGCGTCCGTTAAATGACTGTACAATGTACGAGGTGTACTCGTAGGGTCAGCGTCAAAAATCGCTTGTCACTTTTGCACCTTTTCGCTCTACGGCCAGATACAGCGCGTCATACGTAATTGACAAGTGTGTTATTGCGACAAGGTGCAAAAGTGATGAGCTACTTTTGACGCTGACTGTACACCTACACTTGATTTACAAAACCAGGGGAAACTGGGTACGTTTTTGAAATCGCACTTGTAAACACACTGAGAGGGAATTGCAGCGATATTCCATTTTAGAAACTCGACCTAAGTTTTTTTTTTTACCATAAACTGACCAGTGATTGACCCCTATCTCACTTGATGGAAGGTGCAGATGAGGCCTAAGGTGTAACTCACTGGTTCAGTAACAGCCTATTCACTCTAGTCTTGAAGAGCCCTAGATTGTACCCGTCCGGAAATGCAGGCGATGGGAGCGAATTTAAGTCAAGCCGTAATTTTCTAGCAATTGATTTACACCATTTTGGAATGGAATTTTGACAGGTGCGATTTCAAAAACTAGCCATCTCCCCGGCAGGTTAGTGTTTATTAACTCAAATTCTACTGGGTATTTCGGGTGTTGGCGTCTTGCATTCATTACGTATTCTTAAGTGGCAGTGGGCGGGGCACATAGCTCGCAGAACTGATGGCCGACGGGGTCAGAAGGTTCTCGAATGGCGTCCACGGACCGGGAGACGAGCTGTCGGTAGGCCTCCAACAAGATGTAGCGACGACCTAGTAAAGATCGCGAGACCGCGGTGGATGCGGAAAGCACAAGACCGGTCAGAGTGGAGAGCCTTGGGGGAGGCCTATGTTCAGCAGTGGACGTCTTTCGGCTGACATGATGATGATGATGATGATTCATTACGTTCTATTCAACAAAAGGTCCATAACGATTATTTGGTAATTTCAAAGGCTGATAAGGGTATATAACTGTACTAGCTTATGCCACGCGGCTTTGCCCCCGTGAAATATTTCAAAATGGGCTAGTTGCCTATCCCGTGGAAATTTCGAAAAATCCCTTCCTAGTGCACCTCTAGGGCACTCAAGGTATATGCTTGCCAAATTTCAAGTCTTTGGATCCAGTAGTTTATTCTGTGCGTTGTCTGTCAGTCAGTCAGTCACGGCACTGTTTCATAGGTAGGTATAGATTGTAGTTTTAGAAAGGGGTCAATATGAAGTAAATCACATCATTCAAGGAGAGGGTTTCTGAGTTTACGAAAGTACCCCACCGCCGCGTTTCATAAAGATCTAAAAAACTTTCTGAAAGATTCTTCACTTACCTTTGAAACCGAACAAAAGAGGGTGTTATTCCTGTGAGTCCTCAGGTATACCTATTCTATATGGCTTACCTAAAACGCGTTATCATTTAGCGTTTATCGCGAAAACAAATCATCCATCCCTTTCGCACACAATGATGAGAAAGGGATAAATGCTTTTTTTTTATCGTGACAAAACAACGTTATATAGGTGGTGTGAATGTGTGTGAGCCACATAATAAACCTAGATAAATTACTGCAGCGCCTATCAAACTATCATCTCTACATGAAACGTAGCCTGGAGGCAGAGTTAAGTTACTGAGGGTCGAGCACGACTTTTCGAAACCTGCGTCACGTAAAATCGAACAGTAAACGTTGTCGAGTTTGTATGACGTTTGGAACAGCGCCCGCCCGTGAGCGTGTTTGGAACAAACATTTAGTATGAGGTTTCTCGATCTCGATACAATAACCGTACCGTTACGCCGCATTCCTAAAGTCGTGCTCGACCCTCTGGTTTCAATCATTTAACTAAGTACACAGAAATTGAACAGTTCTGTGAAATTATAGGAACTCAAATTGCTTCGTAACGAAGTAACTTGCTACTATTGTTTTTGGCGTTCTCACGACTACAATTTTGATGGTGTGGTTAGGCGATACGGGCCGTTTGACCGCGAAACGTACTCAGTCACTTATGTATGAATGAAATAGTTTGTAGATAGCTATTTAGTTAGATTACAAACGCTGCATTAATAAGGATAATCCTTTTTAGGGTTCCGTACCTCAAAAGGAAAAAATGGAACCATTATAGGATCACTTTGTTGTCCGTCTGTCTGCCTGTCTGTCTGTCTGTCAATACCCTTTTTCTCTGGAACGCGTAGAGGTAGCATGCTGAAATTAATATCAAATACTCAAGCCTGCGGTCAATTGAAGCTGTGAAAAAATGAACCTTCTAAGTCAACGCAATCAAAAGATACAGTCATTAAAAAGGCTATTTCCATACAAATTGCCGAAATCCAAGATAGAAAATCGAAGACCAGTATAAGTTGACCCCACACTGCGTACATTTTGCTTAGGAGCAGGGCTCTGCTAACACTGGACTTCTTAAAACACTGGGGAAAAGCGTTAAAATCTTTCTATGGAACCCTCGTGCGCGAGTCCGACTCGCACTTGGCCGGTTTTTAACCGACTTCAAAAAAAGGAGGAGGTTCTCAATTCGTCGAAACATTTTTTTTTTTTAATGTATGTTCCCCGATTACTCAAAGACGGCTGGACCGATTTCAAAAATTCTTTGTTTGTTTGAAAGGGTATACTTTCTAGTTGGTCCCATTGTCACCAAGTCAGGATCTGATGATGGGATCCCAGGGAAATTGAGGGCAACCCTCAAATTTTATAGGGACGGATCATGTGTTTCATACATTTTCGAAAGCTATTCAAGTACTTGCGTCTGGTAGTCATCATCTCGTGTTGATGAGGTGATGATGGAAGGTACAACTCCTTAACGGTTAGGAGTTGGAGGGTTATATTTTAAATATTAACGTACTTAACTGAAAATTGTGAAATAAAAAATCTTTTAACAAAAAGTAAAACCAAACCTTAAAAAAAAAAATCTCAGAAAATAAAACATAAAATAATCCCCAAAAAGCCATGAGTTTTATGGCCTAGCAGAAATATGAAGTCGGTGCTTCCAAGAATATTCCGCTAGCACCGCAATAGAAATATGAAGTCGGTGCGGTGCTAGCGGAATATTCTTGGAAGCACCGACTTCATATTTCTGCTAGGCCATAAAACTGATGGCTTTTTGGGGATTACTGTATGTTTTTTTCTGAGGTTTTATTTTTAAAGGCGGTTTTTTATATAACAGATCTAGAGGTAACAGTTTTAAATGATTCGCGGTTAATTGCCAAGCAATCAGCAGGTAATCGCGGTCAATATCCCGTTTTCATTATGTCTAGATCTAGAGGTAGGTTATTGACACAGATAAGGCCAAGAGCATACTAGGTCTGTATAAGTTGAATTGAGAAATGTTTTAACATGTCAGTGTTTATGACCTTTACATAAGATTGATTTTTGCCTGATCTGTGGAAAAACTATTTTCACTATACCTATTACTTATTAATTGCCCCAAGTTGGCAACATTGCTTTCGCACTTTATCTCCATCTAAGTGAATTAACATACCTAGTTATTTCCTCCAAAAACTATGACTGTTGTGTTATCAGGCAATATTTAAATTTATAAAAACTTCAGTTGAAAAAGGTTAGTGTGTAGTGTGTTGTGCCGTGAACAAAATAAATGTATGTATGCTATATTTTCTCTTCTAAACTAATGTGTTCCCTAAATATTAGACTTGGCTTAAAGGCCTTAAAAATCTTTAAAGAAAAAAATCTCTCCTTCTGTATCGTTCCTTTTATAAAGGTGATTAAATTTGTCTAGTCTAGTCTAGGTATTTTATTATACCAGTGTGTATTATTATCAGATTTCACTTAACTTGCACTGTTCGTATGTATTGTATGTAAGTTGTCCGTCAAATCTTGCAACTAAATTTTAAAGCAGTTGAGATGAAATTTGGAATACTTCTGTAAATCCGGTGACAAGACAATAATCTGGTAGGGTGCTCAAAGAGTAGGTTACATGGTCAACAGGTGTTATGCCAACACATATAAGAGTTTCCCACTTTTTGCTACTTCGACGGCGTACAAATTTTATATAAGGCATTTCATCTCTGTAGATACACCTAACTAAAGTTGCGGTTGCTATAGGTTTGTCTTAACAACGACCCTTATATACTTAACCACGAAACCTAAAGGTTTAGATCGATCCAGCGGCCTTGGTTGCTAGCGTAACTTAGGAAGCCAGATGTGTGAATTTTATATAGAAACGCGGCTCGCTAAGGAGCCAGGGGCATTTAAGTTCAGCGTTAGGAAGCCGTATCGTGCTACACGTGATGGGGTCAATTATCGTGTAAGTTAATTTACAAGGGTTCAGTGGATTATTTTATAAGCCAGATGTTAAAATAGAACCAATACACACTTAGGTCAACCTAAGTTGTACTAATTGTGAGTTTATGGTAGAGTGATATCACGCAAAATAGCGATACGTTCAACTTTCAACTTTTATGTTTCGGTTTACTTCATATAAAACTTGCTTTATAATTAAATACAGAAGAAATGGCGAAAACGAAGCTAATATACTACTGTACAGTACAGTAGCCGAAAGACGTATACTGCTGGACATAAGCCTCCCCCAAGGCTCTCCACTCAGACCGGTCTTGTGCTTTCCGCATCCACCGCGGTCCCGCGATCTTTACCAGGTCGTCGCTCCATCTTGTTGGAAGCCTACCGACAGCTCGTCTCCCGGTCCGCGGACGCCATTCGAGAACCTTCTGACCCCATCGGCCATAAATCCTGCGAGCAATGTGCCCCGCCCACCTTTCGTATTAATAAAATATAATTAAAAAGACAGAACGTTAAGTTTTCGTTAATACGTTATTTGTCAGAATACGGTTACAAACATACAGTTAAGTGCAATACCAACTCTATCTCAATCTGTGGTGCTATGCATAATAATGTGAAAGCTCTAGAGGCCCGATCAATAACTTTACTATCAAATATAAAGCTGAAGGGTATTTTATGACCAATAATAGTCAAAACGGAATCTTTAATGAAAATTTACTACAAGTAAAACTGATTAGATTTTGATTGAAACCTATTTCTATTCTACTAATAAACGTAGATGATTTGTGATGCGACTACATAAATACATATCATTTTCATAAGTTACTTTAAGGACTGTTATAACTAGAATGCTGTTTATATGTATGTGACGTTTTATGGTAGGATTTAGAAATACCGCTACTAGCAGTACTACGACTAGCGATAGGCCCTACCATAAGAATAAATAATAACATAGTAGAACGGAAACTCCCGCTCCGGACGGGCTCAAGGTCACGATATTAGAGTATTCGTTAAACAGACTACTCAGTCAGGCTGTCACGGCCGGCGTCGCCGCACGCGCGTTTGGTTGTTTATAATTTGGTGGTAATAGTTTTACGTGAGCCTGTATGTACTTTATTTTATATTTGTAGATAAGTAATACTTACTTAAATCACCTTAAATGGCTTCATGTGGTATGGCACTTATAATAACTTCTTATTTAGAAGTGTCTATTATATGTAGACCTACGTAATGATTTATAAATCTCATATTTTGTAAAACTAGAATAAAAATGATGATTTCAAAGTAAAAAAAACTTGTATTTTAGCGATATTATCTTTAGACGTAAGTATCATTTAACAGCAAGCAACCCTAGCAACACGCCTTGATGACAGAGGGGTGTAACGACGTGAAGGGGGAAGTAGGTATATAAATGGCGGCATTTTGGACTCGGTCAAAAGAGATTCCGTTCTACTGTGTTATTATTTATTCTTATGGCCCTACTACAATCGACGTAGGTATATTGCTTAATGTCAGGTGTAAGGAGAAAAGTGTTACAGATTGTCAAGTAATTGTAAATAAACTAATAGGACATGCAAAATCATAAGAACAGATTGACATAAACGCAGCTCTCGCAGACAATTTTACTCAGTTAAAAGTTGTTAAATTGACACAACACAAATAAAGAAAATTGAGAAGAGTTACGTTTAAGAATTCAAAAGTCACCAATAAAAGAAATCACATAACTTAAAGTCATTACGCGAATCCAGCGAATGGCAAAAGTTTAATTAATCCTCGAAATCACAAAATTTTCGTAATGAAAGTTAAACACATACGACAGAAGATAAGTCTGTGTTGAGAAATTTTATTAGTGACAGCTAGATGCTTTCCATTTTAAAGGCAAAGATCTAAATGGGAAATCGGTAATGCATTAGACTTTAGAGTGTTAATAAGTGAAATTAATGATTTACTGATTACCCGTTTTTGCCGCATAAACGCTGTATTGAAGTCCCGACATGATGGCTAACTGGTGTTTTGTTAGCACTAAAGATGTTGCAAGTATTCTCAAATTACAAGCTTCAAAAAGTTTTCAAATAATTATCTTTCGAATATTGACGAAATAAATATCAAAAATAAATCGCGCATTGCTAGAGTTGCTGTCGATATTATAGTAGGTACTTAACGCTTGAAAGAATCGATGGTGCCTTTATATTTGCTTAGTTAAAACAAATAAATTCTAAACACCTTTGAAAAGCAGCTTTATGTCATTAATAAACTCATGGTTAGCGCCTTTCTCATAGTGAAATAAACCGACCACTCACTTAGCTAAGTCGTGTAAAGTCCTTCCTCTGGGAACACAGGTCTCAGCGTCAGCGGGACGCACACTGTGCCAAGGCTCTGCTCACGCGACTGGATGGATCAGTTGACTTCATTATATGATTGAGTCTCACTTTAGTTTTATGTCAAAGCATGTGTCATGTCATGTCTCAACAACATAATCCTCGCTTTAGCTACACTTTCTTTAGTATTGGTATTGGAGCTTGACAATTAAGTATTTTCACTTTGTCCCCTTTCAAAGTTCACTTCTGCAGGCACGTGTTCTGACTATGGACTGTTCATTAATCCAGCCATTCCACAATACCACACGCGACAGCTGTCTTGCTTTAAACCTTTATGTCTTTCAGTTTCAATAGAAGTCGGTTGTGCGTGTGCACACGTGTTTTCAAAGATTTACGGTTCGAGTCGAATCGAGGGGAAAGCGGGTGACAAATAGACGAAATGTCGAGAGATAAACATGTCAGAGAGTACCATTAGTATTGTAGTACATCTAGTCCCACAATGGCTTATGTATGTGGTGGGTATTTCCATTGTCTTCCGACTCTTAATTATATGAAACAAATTAACAAATTACAGGACAACAGACATATACCTACAAAGCGAACTTATCCGTTAAACGGATCTTCCTGGCCCCTATTTCACCAACTTTACAATTGTCACCTTTCAATGACAATTCGGTGTCAACTGCTGACTTTAAGAGCTTTTGTTTTAGCGCGCTTCATATTGCCAAAGAAACGTAGTACGAATCGTCATATAAAACTGACAATTGTAAAGATGGTGAAATAGTGGCCAGTTTACCTCAACACGAATTGACAGATTGCTTATTTTATTAAATGCTGAAGTATGACGCCCAAGTAGAACTCACTGCTCCAAAGTGTGTAGAGCTCAAACGCGAAAGATTTATTACCAAAATCTTTTGCTGTGTTTAGTTTACTTCCTGCAAGCCTGCGACTGAGTCCTATCTCCTGTCTTTGTAACAAAATTTTAGTTTAAGACGGGTCCCGCAGAAAAACAGCGTTGCGGTTTGCCGCAACGCCCGCAACATTATGCTGAGTGAAGTCCATTTCGCATAGTTCGCTGTAATGTTATTTAATGTTAAATTAGATAGCTACACTTCTGTTTTTATCTTATTTTTTTAATGTACTGTTTTCTTTTTCTGCGTGTGTAGAATGTGTGTGAATAAATGTCTCTCTCGCTCTATCTCACCTGATGAAAAATGTAGTTGAGGCTAAAGGTGTAACTCATTGATGTATTAACAGCCTATTCACTCTAGCCTGAAAGAGACCTAGATTGTATATATCCAGATTGTTCAACTTTGTAGTTCAACTTTCATTAGAACGAGTTATTGAGATTTCGTGTGTTGAATTGGATAATCACATCGTATTATGTGTATACAGGCCACCGTCCTCAGACTTTAGTCTATTCGAGTCCGTGATGGAGGATGCTTTGAAACAAGTTTTTAATAGTAGTAAATATATCATAGTATGTGGAGATTTCAATGTCAATTTACTGGACTCCGAAAATAGAAATTCCGTGAGACTTCTGAACCTTTTTAAATCATTTAACTTGCATCATCTTTTTGAGGAACCGACTAGAGTGACGGCCAACACGGCCACATGTTTAGATAATATTTTTTGCAAGTGTGAAGCTACGAACAAAGAAATTATTAACTGCTTCAGTTCCGATCATAGCGGCCAAAAAGCTGTTTTTAAAATGCCTAAGCAGACGAAGGAGCAATTAATTACTTATAGGCCGGTAACTGAAGACCGTATAGGAAGATTTAAGGAAAGTATTATCAATGAGGTTCCTCAACCAAACATGGAGAAGAATGATCCTAACATCTTATATAAGGACCTGACTACTGTAATAAATCGAGAGTTTGGGAACATTTTCAAACTTAAGACTGTCAAGAAAAATGGTAAGAAGGTAAGGTTCAGTGACTGGGCCACGGTCGGGATTCACAGGAGTAGGACTAAACTTTATGAACTATATGAAATGAAAAGCTACAATAACGACCCCACATTTAGAGACTATGTTAAAAGATATTCGAAACTATTTAAAAAAGTTTGTGTGGCCGCCAAAGCGGAATACCTTAGTAATAAAGTTAAATCCGCTGATAATAAAGTAAAAGCAGTATGGAACGTAATAAATTCAGAGACAGGAAAATCAAAGCCCCATAATAGCCAATATAAGTTAAAGATAGATGAAAGAATAGTAACTTCAGATTTAGAAGTGGCGAGTGCTTTTGAGGATTTTTTCTCTAATATAGCTATAGATACAACTCGTGACTTAAAGTCATCCACTGCGCTGGCTGGCTCATACTTAAATGTGGTTCAAAAGGATAGTAACTTGAAATTTGATTTTAAACACACAAACTCGGAAGAGATTATAAAAACATTTAAATCTTTGAAAATTAAGAACACAGAGGATCTTTGGGGTATTTCAGTTAAAGTAATGCAATCTGTCATCCATATTGTGGCACCATATCTGGCCGTCGTGTTTAACAACTGCGTCGATGAGTGTGTGTTCCCTGACTTAATGAAGTACAGTAAAGTTATTCCTTTATTCAAAGCTGGCAGCTCATCTGAGCCTGGTAACTTTCGACCGGTTTCCGTGCTTCCTGTACTAAGTAAAGTGTTTGAGAAAATTATGCTAAATCAATTGCTTTATCACTTCAATATTAATGAACTATTTCACAGTCAGCAATTTGGGTTTACGAAGGGCCGCTCGACAACGGATGCGGCTGCAAATCTCATGAAGCACATTTATGACGCATGGGAACAATCGCAAGATGCAATAGGAATATTTTGCGACCTCTCCAAGGCATTTGATTGCGTGGAACACGAGACGCTTATCCGCAAACTTGAACACTACGGACTCACAACTAATGCACTGAACCTTGTTATGTCCTATCTCAGTCAGAGAATCCAGAAAGTAGACATACATAGAGTGCAGTCATGTGGATCACCGGTGAAGCTTGGAGTACCACAGGGCTCTATTTTGGGTCCGTTTCTCTTCTTGGTGTACATAAATGACTTGCCCCAGCTGCTAGAACACAAATGTGACATAGTACTGTTCGCTGATGATACCTCTCTCATTTTTAAAGTCAACAGGCAACAGGAAGATCAAAGTCACATCAATGAGACTCTAAGAGATGTGCTGAAATGGTTTACTGCAAACAATTTACTATTGAATGCAGCTAAAACGAAATGTATAAAATTTTCGTTGCCTAATGTAAGACAGGTTGACACTACTATCAGATTAAATGGAGAGAAGCTGAACCTCGTGGATGAGACTGTTTTTCTCGGGCTTACCTTAGATCGCAATTTGCAATGGAGCCCACACCTATCTGGTCTTGCTGGTAGATTGAGCTCTGCCGCTTATGCTGTACGAAGAATCCGGCAATTCACCAATGTAGAAACGGCGCGGTTAGTTTACTTCAGTTATTTTCACAGCATTATGTCTTATGGCATCCTAATTTGGGGCAAGGCGGCCGACATAGAGACAATCTTTATCCTGCAGAAGAGGGCGGTCCGGTCTATTTACAATCTTGGCTCCCGAGATTCACTTAGACTATACATCTCTAAGCCATTTAGATTAAGTATTATATTATAGTATTAATTCTGGGACCCTATACATCCCTTTGTAATTTAAATTTTCACAGATATTTGACCTGGAGACCCTATACATCTCCTGCTCAAATAAAACGTGCCAGTAAAGTAAAGTGTTCTGGTTTTGCTGTTTTAACAATTACTTTTTACACTTGTTTCTAAAATGCGGTATTTTTTTTCTCTCTTAATCTTTTAATGACAGAGTGAGGTTTCTTTGTGTAGTTTGTCTGTGGTTGCGTATTGTAAGAGCTAATGTAACTTGTTTTTAGAAAAAATGACTTTGTGCCAAGTTTCTTGCGGCGCATTCTTCTTGGCAATCATGGTCTTTCCGAAAGCGCTGGTAGACTCAAAAAAATGACGTGTAAAAGAGCATTCAACTGCCTATTTGCTGAATAAAATTTTGAATTTTGAATTCAGAAATACAGACGCTGTGATTGAATTCCATTGACTGATTGAAAGGGTTTATAGAGAATTAGAAAAGGCGAAATTAATCTCAAGAGTTGCAAAACTCATATTTAAATTAAGGGTAATTAATTTCATAACCTAAAACTCTAGCAATTGACACAGCATAATCAGATGCAAACAGTTATAACAACTCAGAAGAATTAAAAGAAAACACCACCAAAAGAAGCGAGTTAGTTCTGCTGAAAATATTGACGCTTGGTAAATCACAAGCGAAGAAACATTTCAAGCCCAAGCATAGATCCCTGTGGCATTACCAGTTGTGTTAGTGTAAATATGAGAGACATAGGAAGAAGCTCGACTGAGATCGATCACATGATATTACTACTATTTGATCAATAGAAAAAGGCAATATCTGCGTGATTTTAACTGCCATTGCACTTGATGCCAAATAAAAACTAGTAAACTCTTCGATGTCAAAAGCATAAGACAGCTCAGCATCAAACACAACGGCAACCCATACAAACTAGATGACATCTCCAACAAAATTGCCGATGGCTTTTAATAGCATAGTGGTACAGTCTCCTTTAAAACTAGATTAACCCCATTTCCACCACCATCCACCTACTTCCAACATAGTTATCCATGCTCTCTTTCCGCACGATGACAGACGACATCCTCGTAGCATAGACAATGCAGCTGTCTAGGAACGAGGAGTGTGGAGCCACGACCAGGATTGGGGCTTCCTGCCGACTGGCCTGGCGACCTCGGACGCTGATGGCCATCCCTCCGGCCAGGTAGGAGAGTTTGCCGATGAAACATATGAGCGGTTTTAGAGCCCTAGAATGAAAGATTCGGTCAGATTGGAGCGCCTGATACTTTCCTGTTTCAATCTTAGCTATCACTAATACTTATAAATAAAAAAAATAATAAAAATGCTATGAAGACTCTACATCCCTATAACCAATGATATTACATATAAAATGATGTAGATATGTCATCAGCACGCCGAAAATGAAGCGCAGAAGAGGATAAAAATTGTAACCTCTTTGGCCACAATCTCTCTCAAAATAAGTTCCAAACTTGCGCGCAAATGTCAAAATATTCGGAGCATGTTTTTTGACGTATCTTTAGTTCTGTTATAATATCATTGCCTATACATATTACCTAGACCTAACTCCCATACATATTACAGTCCGTGAGCACTTAAAATAGGGTTCAGTTTCGGGTAAATACATCTTGACATCTCTTTCTTTGACAGAAGCGCCATTGCTAGACGAAGTATTTTTTAACCCAAATCCTATTCTAAATGCTCACAACCTTGTACCTATACTAATACTTTAAGGAAGGCAAACGAACAAGTGGGTCACCAAGTATTTTAATAAGCAAACCAGGTTATCGACACGAATATTTGCACGGTACCTTTTCGCTTTTAATGAGCCACCATTTAAATATTTAAGTAATAAGGTACCTATTAAATCAACAGCGTACTAAGTAAACAAACGTGCAAAATTTTGTAACGATAATGTAACCACATGTAACTGATAAAAAACAAAAGAATGAGACAGCTCTTCCTTCTAAAAAAGCTAAAGTACCTCCCTACTACTACCTGACAACGAGTTAATTAAGTTTAATCTTGTATTTTTAAGGCAATACCTACTTAACTAACAAGTGGAGCAAAGCCAGCCAAGTTTTCTGTTAATTCTCACGAAAAAACTTGCCGTACGCTTACTGTAAATTACATAACAGTTTCGATAATGATAAATATTGTGATCCGCAATATTAGTGCCTTCGCTGTCTTTACGTCGCATTGCGTCATATAAATATAGCATTACTGCCCTTTCTTTTTAAACTAGTTGGAAAAGGACATGTTGTTTGATCGAGTTTTAAATTGCAGTTGCGGAAATCCGTTGAACGCAGGTTTTAGGATATTGTGCAAGGTAGTCTGTTCCTGTTCTCCACCGCTAACCATCTCGCTCAAATAGTTGACCACGTTTAAAATGATGCAAGTTTTTAGAAGTTATGTTTAGTTTAGACCTTGTACGAGGGCCTTTCGGATCGCTAACACCATATTACTCGCTAATCCTCCCGCTAAGCAGCAGTGCTTGCACTGCTGTGTTCCGATGTGGAGAGTAAGACAGCCGAGGAAATCTTAGGCACAAGAGTCATTCTAGGTTGGCAACGCATCTGCATACCCCTCGGTGTCGATGTCTCGGTGTCGGTGTCTATGGGCAGTGGTGATCACATACCATCAGGTGACCCATTTGCTCGTTTCCTTATCGTATAAAAAAATAAAAACAAGTTCTAAATTATTTTCTTTGACACTACGTAGTTATTTTACATATACAACTGCTATTCAAAACGGAAATAACAAAGTTAACGAGATTACCTAACAGTTAACAACCTCATGGGTACTTTAATCCAACTTACTATACAAATTACGTCAAACTTATTTCTTCCGCCTTTCATAACACCATTTCTCCCGGCGATAACCATGTTTGTTGGTAACTAACCGAGACAAAACTGACGCTCAAAGTACGTACAGTCAGCAGCATAAGTTGCTATTGCTAAGCTACCGAAGCGGTCGCAATGATCTAAGCATGGCTCTATTGTTCTAGACTTAGGAGCTTGTGCAGCAGGGTTAGCATGACTGGCCGCGGCTTTGCTTGTCGCGCGAGATTCTATTACCCGTCCCGTTGCATTCTGAGCGCCAGAAAGGAACGAGCACTTGTTCTCGCGCGAGATTATGTTACCCGTCCCGTTGCATTCTGAGTGACAGAAAAGGACGGACAGTTGTTCTCGCGCGAGATAGAAGTTGCACTGTGAGTTGTGCTAGACCTACTGATTATTGTGACCGCTACGGTTGCTTAGCTACTTCTAAATAAATAAATAAATAAATATCATGGAACAAATTGACACCAATTGACCTAGTCCCAAACTAGGCAAAGCCTGTACTATGGATACTAAACAACGGATAAACATATTTATATAGATAAATACATACTTATATACATATTAAACATCCAAGACCCGAGAACAAACATTCGTATTCATCATACAAACATCTGCCCCGACCGGGATTCGAACCCGGGACCTCAAGCTTCATAGTCAGGGTCGCTAACCACTAGGCCATCCGGTCGTCCAACCCAACGGACCCTATGGTTCTATGTATTATTTTCAAACTTTGGCGATTTTCACACATTATCCCGTCATATTATATACATTATCATTATCTTTGGTTTGTCTATGTGGACTGAATGGCAATTCACGTACAGTCAAAGTACCATCAGCTTAAATCTGGTATTAAATGTCTTGATTAGGTACTCAAAAACTTGTTCTACTTATAAAAAGTTTGTCAATTTACCACACTATTATTTTAACATAGGTAACCTGTTAAAAACTTATTAGGTCGTTGCTTAGTAGAAGGGCAATCAAATTTATTGCCTCAATAATTTAAATATATCCCATCTTATATAAAACATGCGACAAAGCTTTCACGAAGTGACACCTAATAAATTGCCAATAAAAATTTATAGCACTCAAATTCTATTTGGCTCCACCAAAATATTTGACGACATTATAATTTTATAATTATATTATATGCTTAACTTTGTGACTGTTTGTTGCCTAAATAAAAAAATAAATAAAAAAAAAACTAAATTTCGGTCGCCGCGTAAATAATTTCGCTTCAAGACCGGTCGCTGAAAGTTTTCTTAAATGTTAAACAATTCTTTTTAATAAACTTCAGCTGATTTAATTTAATCTGGGGGACTAGCACGCGCTCCATTTTGTCGCTTGTCGCTCAGTGCGTCCTTCACTGATTCCATCACTATGAAAGGGACGCACTGCGCGACAAACGACAAAATAGCGCGCGTGCTAGACTTGCAGGTTTTTGCTGTCGGTAGGTACTTTCTGTTGATTATCCTTGCATCTTGTAGAAGCCGCTACTTAGTTTGATAGTTAAATAACAAAATCCGATATTGCTAGGGGGGGCTGGACATGTAAAAAAAAAATTAAAAAAATTTTCAGCAAACGTCAACGTGTGGCTCATGTACTTCGACAGCCCTTTAAAAAACACTGACGCTTCTAAGAAACTATTTTGATTAAGCGAATTATGAAGTTGCATAAATTGTGTCCCCCTTACCTTCGAATAATAATTTTGCAGTGAAACTGGTAGGCAATTAAGATGGTGATAAAAATGTTTGCATTTAAAAATATTTGGCTCTAATTAGGTAGGTAGGTAGGTAGGTATTGGGTTAGCGGTTTTTAACTACTTTACCTCAAAGTTGATTAAGAAGACGTAAAAAAGATTTTTCATCTCTCATACTCGGAAAGTGAGGCATATCTTATCTAACATACGGAAGGAAAGTCATGCATGGCTCCCCTAGAGAGTAAAAAAATAAAAAAAAGCGCTGTATGGAAGGCTATGACTATGACCTGTTCAGCCTATACAGCCTATGGCACAATTCTTGTGTTTTTATATTTTTTTATTATTGTTGGCTATTATAAAAAAAACATTCTTAGGTACCCAATAATTATTAATACTTACAACAAAAAAAAAATACGAAAAAAGCAGTTTGCATTAATTAAAAAAAAACACTCGTTAAATGGCAATGGTATTGTGAGTGCAGCCCATAGAGTCAAACTATTTGTTTCAATTTTAACATTGTAACTTACTTGTTTTACAAAAAATGTGTACCAAAATACATACTGTTATAAATAAATAGGTATTGTCTAACTGCTTGATTGAATTTATAAAGTAAAGTAGTTCTTTAATAAAATCTATTAAATAAAGACTAACAATAATTATTCTGACCAGCGATTAATTTAGAAAAAAAAAACGCTTAAAAAAGCGTGAAATTGGTGCGAAAGCATTGTTTGTCTTTTGTTCTCTGTGGTCGCGGAGGAGAAAATCAATATTTTTTTTGTATAAATATTGTTCTTAAAGATTTATGATTTTTTTACTTTTCTTATAGTCGAGATGAAAAGCAGGGTGTTTAACTCTGGGAAAACACCAATTTCAAACTCTAATTATTGGTACCCTCGCGATGCTCGGGTGCCAAAATATCTCGTTAGAAATTGGTCCTTTTCCTCCCTCGTTGAACAATCTACTATTATTAATTACGTACAGAGGAACCATTGATAGAACGCTTTTCGCGGTCGTTAATGATTTTCTTTGTCAAGGGTAACGATTTCAGTAAGACACTTATTCTGAAAAGATTCCACAGTGGTTCAAGATTCAATTCGTTCGATTGTACGTTATCACCATCAACAAGTCTCGCATTATTGAATTAATACACGCTATCTTTGTTGATATATTTTAATATTTACCTGTAAATATTGGCGAGTGGAAACCCTGAGCTCTTGCCGAAAAATCGGTTTCGATTCAGCAGTGCCCAAAGGAATATGAACGCTCGTGTCACACGGTAAGTTTAAATTTCGCGTGCAAACAGGTGACGGTCGAAAGAGAAGACAATTTTTATACATAAACTTCATATTTGTTCGCTAGTGAAGCCTTCTGTATTATGCCAGTAGCATGTCTTACCGTCCGTAAATAGGAGACGATATAATCGTCCCACGATAACTCTGCATAAGATATTAATAGGAGACGATATAATCGTCCCACGATAACTCTGCATAAGATATGAATAGGAGACGATATAATCGTCCCACGATAACTCTGCATAAGGTTTTAATTGGCAACCCAGAAAAATCACGCTGTGGTAATACTTTTTTCATGTCACTCAGACATTTCTTTAATTAAAAATAATAATGATAGTAGCAATCAAAAGTTGCTATTTTTTTTAATATGGCTCTGTCCATTGGAGGACAATTTTGCTAGTGTTTAGTAGGTTTTGCGGTTGTATTGTACGGTAAAAAAAATGTAGAAAACGAAATAAGAGAGGTATTTTAATTGGTGGATAGTGAATGAACGATGACCTGTTTAATGTTTAATCTAATCAAAAGTTCAAAACGTTGTTTGACTATAAATCAGTGTTGCCATACACAAACTTTAGATTTCTACTGTTAGTTCGTTGCAGAGTTATCGTGGGACGACTATATGATCGACGAGCGAGCTCTACCGCGGTGAAGATTATCGCGAGCCTGGCTGCCCTGTCACAAGACCGCGGTATAGCCGTGATCCACGGGCGAGGTTTACCGGCGACCTCATTATACCGAGGTAAAGCTCGCCCTAGGTCGACACCCTGGAAGTCGAAAAGCATAAATTTCGAGCACGGTCCGGGCTTCTAGTTTGTTGCCTAAAGAGCCTAATGGATTGATCCGGCCCTACTGAGGCCACCATAGACATCAAATTCGCATATTTGATCGATTACCCGTTGCTTCGGAAACCTGCTTATAAAATTACGTCATCAAGCCGGTTTTTATCAAATACAAGTTTACCGCTTCCGCTCCCAAATTAGGTATGACTTTGTCCTGTTGTGGAATTATTAACAGTGGCGTGTTTCCTTAACTGCATTTTTAACTTTGTATTTATTGCGTGTAACAAAATTGGTTAGTAGGTTTAGGTACTTTCTTATTGTAAAGGTTTTAGGGTTTTAGGTGAGAGCTTCATTAGTAATGCTTATGTACATTTTATAGGCAAAATAAAAGCAACTTGTTAATTGTTTGTAGGTCCAGGCAGATGCTATGCCTCCCAAACTAAAGTCCGAAGGGAGAGAGTTAGAAGTTGTACTTATGCATGACTTTAGAAACTTCAACAGCGCAAAATAGAACACAAAATAGCTTTTTCTTGAGTAATAATAAACTTATGAAGTAATATTATGTACCTATACTATTATAATCTCTTAGGGTAGGTTTACAATATTTATACGAAAAGTAATTAAACAACAGTAGTAAAAAAGCAGTTAAAAAAAAATCTAATACCTACCAAATATATACAAATATAATACACATATACATACACATATATATATACATTCTAACTATCCTAACTAATATTATAAATGCGAAAGTAACTCTGTCTCTCTGTCTGTATGTTCGTTACCTCTTAATAATAATGATCACGTTAATATGGATCACAGTTATCCGAAATAAACGATATTTTATTTTAATGAAAATAATCGATTTATTGATTATTTTTGTTTTTATTTTTATGAAACATTCATAGTATGAAATTCAAAATAAATAAATAACCAGCAACCTCGGTAATCCGTATATTGGTACGGATTACCGAGGTTGCTGGTTCAAGTCCAGCTGCTTAACGGATTTTTCTTTGCATTGTCATTGTATGTTGATATTTTATTTTATTTTTTATTTATTCACGGGAAAACCGCTGCACCAATCTAGATGAAATTTGATAAGAAGATAATTTGAATATTGAGGAATAACGTAGGCAACTTTTTATACAGGAAAATTATTATAGTTCCCGCGGGATAGCGATAACCGAAATCTACGCGGACTAAGTCACGGGGAACAGCTAGTCTATCTATACCTATAAAACAGTACCGTGACTGACTGACTAACTGAATGACTGACTGGCTGACAGACAACGCACACCCTAAACCACTGGACCTAGACTCTTAATTGGGCACACATGTACCTTGAGTATCCTAGAGGTGCACTAAGAAGGGATTTTTCGAAATTCCCACGGGATAGGGAACTAGCCCATTTTTAAATATTTCACGGGGGCAAAACCGCGGGGCATAAGCTAGTACATTATAAAAACCAAACCTAGGGTGCCACCGGTAGCGGGGCAGGGTCCAATCTACCGGTGGTTAGGGCCGCAGAATGAGGAACCTCCTGACGATGCGCGCCATGTCAAGAAGCGCGCCTATTAATATTATTAATAACTTTTGGCGTGCCATCGCGACATAAATACGCAAAGTTTTGCCGCATTGTGATTCTAATAGTTTAATTTCACAATAGATGCAATTAATCGTAATTATTCATCATCTTATCTACACTACATAAAGGTGTGAACGCATCAGATCGGATTACTAATCACACTTGACCGTTCATCATCATCACAGTAGGAGACAATGACACAACTTTAGGCAGTCCCGTTTTGTATTCGATACTCTTTAAGTGATATTGTAGTTATAGCAGAGCGATATTCGTGTCTGGCTTAAAAAGCGGGAAGCACTGCGTCGGTATCACGTAAGTTTTCTAGAACAGTCGAGTTTTCGAATCCTGCGTAACGTTACGGTTATCGTATCGAGATCGAGAAACCTTATACTAAATTTTAGTTCCAAATTCGCTCACGGGCGGGCGCTGTTCCAAACGTCATACAAACTCGATAACGTTTACTACTCGATTTTACGTGACGCAGGTTTCAAATATTCGTACTCAGGCCTCAGTGTAGTCTTATTTTCGTTAATGCTCTGAGCCCCAAGCAGGAATATTCGAATAGTGCGTGACGCAATCGTTATCGTATCGCCATCGGGAAACTTCATATTAAATTTTAGTACCAAATACGCTTACGGCCGGCGCTGTTCCAAACGTCATACAAATTTTCTTGACGCTTCACTTACGTAGCATTCGAATACTCGTGCTCGGGGCTCAGGTGTGGTCTCTCGTTTAACAGCTTTCTATCTAGTCCTATAATTTGACATATTTGTTGCATTTTAACCGACTTCAAAAAAAGGAGGAGGTTCTCAATTCGTCGGAATGTTTTTTTTAGTATAAAAACTTTACAATTATGCCAAATTGTAACACTTCTAATTATTGTGGTATAGGGCCCTGTCATTCGTCTTAGGGCCTGTAGGCCGAGCACGAAGTTTTCAAACCCTGCGTAACGTAATCGAGTAGTAAACGTACCCTGAATCGGCGTGTGTATGGCGTGGGAGTAACGCTGTGGTCGGCCAGACAACGTTATTTCCACTTCAGTCCCTATACAAAACACATCACCTGTGCTAATACAAGACGTTCTATTCTATACCGTGTAAATTTGCAGGCTTTACCGGTAAACAGAATTTTGCTATAGCATTCACATCCCTTTGATCAAACTACAAAGGGAGGCAAGGAATGGAGTTCCCGAGAATCTGGCCGTTTTCAAGTCTACATTTAAAACTCCGCCTTTATAAATTGTTTTGAAATGATTCGTTTTGTAAGCATTATTATACAATATCAAGTTATATTTTCCTATCTGAAAAACTAATCATCATAATAATCTGCTAACTTAGTAGTAAGTAGTTTGGTTTTCGTCTAAATCCATTTAAACGAAAGGAAAGTCTAGAAAAAAAAAGTGAAGTCACCCCTATTTTCCCGCTTGCTAATAATTTATTATAGGACAATTATGAAACTTTGTAATCTTCGATGATATAATAATGAACAATTTCCTTACTTTTTTAATTTCTTAAAAGTTTGTACTAGACCCAAAGTCCATGGTGTTAGTAAGTCAATGAACGAAATACATACTAAAGCGAGACGATGGCGATATGGATAAAGCGAATCTTCCACGCTCCTGCTATAACACTTGAACAATTTCGAATAAAAATCCAAATGACATAGCGTTTATAAGGACCGTTATAAAAACTTAATTATTGATCTCACACCTATTTTTTATTAGCTTTAATGAAACAGAAGATTCATGTCCTATCTTAGACATAACTGTGAGCCGTGTAGATTTGTGGTTGATTACCATGACATGGTGTAAAACTATTTATTAAAGAACTTTGTAGAAAAAAAATTAAGTAGATCGGCATGCTTATTATCTAACTAGCTCGCAATCAGCATCGTGTACATTTTGTATGGGCTGACAATTGGTATCGGAAACAGCTAGCTGTCACTGTCGTACAAAAACTGACATTTTAATCTCAGTCTCCCTGACAGAAACCCTCTCATTGTGAGAGGAAGCCTGTACGTAACAGTGGGCCAGTGAGACGTAAATAGGCTAATGATGATGATTTCCAGTTTTATAGCAATAAGCTCAAACAAAAAGCAAAAAAAACGTTTTCATAAAATGTAGGAAACAAACCAATTCTGTTTATTTAAGTAAAGTTTTTTTCAGAAAAAATTTAAATGTTTTTTTAAAGAAGGTACGTCCAATTTTATCTTCTGATATGAACAAAAAACTAAATTCACTTTAAAAAAGACAAAAGAAATTCACTTTAAGAGCTTTTTCAATAACTCTATTATACGCTTTTGAATGTGCGTTCATTTGTATCGATCGTATAATCAAAAAACCTAATTTAGTAATAAAGGCGGTGTAAAATTAAACCAGAATTCAATCATATTTATTGCAACGCATTTTGGTCTTTAAAACTTTGATATCGGCCAAGAATCAGGTTTTAGATTCCATATAGAATGTTTAGAACTTTATTTTAATATTCATTGGAAGCTTTCTTTTAGGTATATTAATTATGTCACGGAATGAATCTTTGTTATACTTACTAAAATATTAAATGTTCGAGATTTAATATACATAGGTAGGTGAATATACATAGCTTTAATATACATAGGTAGGTGAATTGAAGACATTTTTAACTAAAGATCAAAGACAGAAAAAAATGCTATTTATACCTATTCGTTCCTCTCTAAATCTATTCCACTATTTTTCCTAAACAGTTCCGTTTTCGGTAGGTACTTACTTAGCTATGTTTTCGACTCTATCTATATAATAAGGTTAGGTTTACGAAGTCTATACGACACCTTTTAGTTATGTAATTAGATTCAAAATTCATTAGGTACTTCTGCATTGCTCAGAAATGCAATTCTAAACTTAGCTTTGAACCTAAGACCTATTTAAACCCGGATACAACTAACAAGGAGTCCTTATGTTCAAGTGCTGACAGCAACTTAAGATCGGGTCCAAGCAGTAGGCACAATATGGCCCCGTTACGGTGAAATTGCAATTTCATTTACATCTATGCCGTCATTCCCTACTATCTAATTTAAATTTCAATACTTCATGACGATCTTATACCTGCATAGGCAGTTGATAGATTCGGCAAGGAAAAGAGGTTACCTACTGACACGACTTAAAGTTTGTGAGATGTGACATTTGAAAAGAGAATTAAATGAGATCCAACGACCATGCTCCTGTTTCACCATCTTTACAATTGTCAGATTTATATGACAATTCGAACTACATTTCTTTGACAATATGAAGCGCGCTAAAATAAAAGCTCTTCAAGTCAGCAGTTGACACCGAATTGTCATTGAAAACTGACAATTGTACAGTTGGTGAAACAGTGGCCAGTCAGCAGCAAAAGTAGTTAAAGAAAAAAACTGTATAACAGCAGTCAGCAACAACCTGTGAAATACAAGTATAGTGAACAACTACAAAGGACTTATACTACAACAACATCAAGATAAACAACAAACATCAATTCAAAGGCAACATCGAGAAATCGAGCAAAACGACTAGCTACCAATCAAAATGCGACGAAGTCTAACAAAAAGAAACGGGAGATAACTAATAAAATAAGGCACAAGTTATTAAATTGATGACTATGCTGACAGGGACACACCTATGTGAATGACTAAGATAAAATACATATCATTTATTGAATCAGGCGTTACTTTGCGGAGGTCCATATTTATGAACTAAAAAACAATTACTTTGCTCACCCGCGACCACTAATGACAAATAGTTATATCTGTGCGGCAAATGTATGTTTCCATGCAACACCTCCACCTCCACTGCTACACGAATCAACACATGCCACACAGACCCAACTATCACCACCACCACTATACTAAACGCTGACGCGTTTCGGCACTCTCCACGAGGCCATTTACGAAGCACAACAACAACCGCTCAACATGCCACCACTTCCACTACTGACATATGTAAACCATGTACTCAACTTAGTTAATGACAAAACCAACGTACCCACTAATATTTTATAAATTCCAAACTACCCTTTTATGTAAGTCCTAAACTACCCTTTTTTAAGAAATGAATTCCAAACTACCC
>OY829517.1:1970262-2037659 GCA_963691665.1 Clepsis dumicolana
AAAATAATAGTCATTTCGATATCGAATTTGATGTTTCTAATTTGAAAACCAACGTAATTTACAATCATAGTGAAATAAAACGGATCACTCACGTATATAAGTCTAGTTCAGTCCGACATGTATAATTAATAATGTGATTTTTTTTTACAAAAAAAACAGTTCACGAAACGTCAGCTCGGTATGTTTGTCAATGATTAAAAAAAAAAACAGTCAAATTCGTGACAGGTAAGGGTATGATTATATGCCTTCGGCTTCTGAACCCATCTTAGAGTACTTATAATATGTGTGTACTCGTAGATAAAGTAATGTATGCAACTCCACATAATTAGGCCTTAAAACACTCGTGTGATCTTATTATGAAACTCAGCTTCGCCTCGTTTCATAAAAACACACTCGTGTTTTAAGGACCCTCATTATGTAGCAGTTGCATAAACTACTATTAATAAATACGGGATATTGGTCACGATTACCGTACTAGGTTTTGAAGAGCTTTCGATATTTCGACGCAGTTACCGTTAATGTGTCAAAGTATGTTTTTTTTTATTTTTTTTCTTTTATTTTGGTCGATATTGACGTCTGTGTATGAGTATCGATGCCATCTAGGAATGGGGAATAAAAAAAATAGGAAGCAATTTAGTCAATGCGTTAAGTTTAAAAAAAAACTCCATTGAAATTGCAACGTATTTTTTCTGCTTCTTGTACAACTTTTACGACATATTAAAAATTCAAACTACTAGCCAGTAGGTAAATACACCACTGGAAATAAAGTTCAACACGACAAAAAAAAAACAATTGACTTTTAAAAACCATGTCCATGCTCATGTCACAACGTCAACACTTAATAATAAAAAAAGATTTCCTCATTTCAGCTTAGATATAAAAATCAACCATGAACCTAAGAAACAAATAATTTATTGAATCAGGCGTTACTTTGCGGAGGTCCATATTTATGAACTAAAAAACAATTACTTTGCTCACCCGCGACCACTAATGACAAATAGTTATATCTGTGCGGCAAATGTATGTTTCCATGCAACACCTCCACCTCCACTGCTACACGAATCAACACATGCCACACAGACCCAACTATCACCACCACCACTATACTAAACGCTGACGCGTTTCGGCACTCTCCACGAGGCCATTTACGAAGCACAACAACAACCGCTCAACATGCCACCACTTCCACTACTGACATATGTAAACCATGTACTCAACTTAGTTAATGACAAAACCAACGTACCCACTAATATTTTATAAATTCCAAACTACCCTTTTATGTAAGTCCTAAACTACCCTTTTTTAAGAAATGAATTCCAAACTACCCTTTTTATTTTTATTTTTAATCTACGCCAGGTACCCCGTTATTTTTAACCGAGTACGGTAAAAAGAGAAGTCATGTTCTCATTATTACTATGACACATTATTAAAATTAGAACCAAGTCGTAACAAAGGCGAAGAAACCAAATTAACTTGTTCATTAATAATAGACCCCATGTTGTTGTACCTAATAATTTCCAATTGTTCTAAAACCGATAGCCGCAAACCCTTATCACAATAATGTAAAATTTCGTACGTATCTGAGTCTAACAACGAATGATTCGTTTCTAATAAATGCTTGGCAAAGTTTGATTTCTCTGGATGATCATGCCTATATGACGAGACATGCTCTTTAAATCTAGTATCAAAGCTTCGACCGGTTTGTCCAATGTATACTTGACTACAGTCGCCACAAGTGAGTTTATATACGCCCGACCTGTTCCCTTTATCCACCTTTTCTTTGTTATTACAAAGTCTAGAACGTAAAGAATTAGTAGTCTTAAAGGCAACATTGATGTTATTTGATTTTAAAATATTATAAATCTTGTCAGACAACCGGCCAACATAAGTAATACTAGATCTAAATTTGTTAGTAGGCTGAGATGGCAACGCAGAGTAAAGCATGCTATTCACTATCCGTCCCTGCTTCTTTTGAACCAGACTATTAACCATTGCTGTACTATAACCATTTGTTGTTGCTATCTGATATATAGTATGTAACTCAGAATCATAATGCTCTTTCGAAAGAGGTACAGTTAGTAGTCTATGTACATAACAATGGAAAGCAGCCAGTTTATGCTGCCATGGGTGAGTAGAATTTGCAGGTATGACAGTATCTGTGTACGTAGGCTTACGGTAAATTTGAAACTGGTGCCTATTATTTACTCTTGTAATAGTTAAATCCAGAAAATTTAATGAACGATTTTCCTCTAATTCTCGTTTGAACTTTATTTTTGGATGTTTGTTATTGAGAGCACTAATAAACAAATCTAGCTGCCTCATACTCCCCTTCCAACATAAAATTAAATCATCAACATACCTATAATAATATACTAAATTGCTGTTCCCCACTATATATTGTTTTTCAAAGTTATCCATAAAAACGTCAGCCATTAAAGGACTAAGAGGTGACCCCATTGCTAAACCATCACTCTGCAAATAATATTGACCATTAAATCTGAAATAATTTTGTTTCATGCATAAAGTTACTAATTCTATTAACTCACAAACCTCCCCCGGATGTAAACGCTTCCTTTCTAAGTGACATCTAAGAATATTTAAGGTTTCACTATATGGTACGTTGGTAAACAAACTATCCACATCTAAAGAAAGTAATGTTGAGTTCGGCGGTATATTAATGTCTTTAATTTTATTTACTAAATCTGAACTATTCTTTAAACTATATATTGGCTTAAAAGAAGATTTTTCCCGAACAATGCTATTTAACTTCCTCGCTACTTTATACGCTGGAGCACTCACGTATGAAACAACAGGGCGAACAGGAACACCATCCTTGTGAATTTTAGGTAAACCATATAAAATTGGTGCCTGCGGATTCATAGGAATCACATTGCTCCTCTTTTGTTCGGTGTCAAAGGTAAATGCAGAATTTTTCAGAAGGTTTTTTAGGTCTTTATGAAACGCGGCGGTGGGATCCCTACGTAAATTCAAAAAACCCTCTCCTTGAATGATGTCATTTACTTTATCATTATATTGACCCCTTTCTAAAACAACATAAACATAAACATAAGAGTAAATAATAGGCACCAGTTTCAAATTTACCGTAAGCCTACGTACACAGATACTGTCATACCTGCAAATTCTACTCACCCATGGCAGCATAAACTGGCTGCTTTCCATTGTTATGTACATAGACTACTAACTGTACCTCTTTCGAAAGAGCATTATGATTCTGAGTTACATACTATATATCAGATAGCAACAACAAATGGTTATAGTACAGCAATGGTTAATAGTCTGGTTCAAAAGAAGCAGGGACGGATAGTGAATAGCATGCTTTACTCTGCGTTGCCATCTCAGCCTACTAACAAATTTAGATCTAGTATTACTTATGTTGGCCGGTTGTCTGACAAGATTTATAATATTTTAAAATCAAATAACATCAATGTTGCCTTTAAGACTACTAATTCTTTACGTTCTAGACTTTGTAATAACAAAGAAAAGGTGGATAAAGGGAACAGGTCGGGCGTATATAAACTCACTTGTGGCGACTGTAGTCAAGTATACATTGGACAAACCGGTCGAAGCTTTGGTACTAGATTTAAAGAGCATGTCTCGTCATATAGGCATGATCATCCAGAGAAATCAAACTTTGCCAAGCATTTATTAGAAACGAATCATTCGTTGTTAGACTCAGATACGTACGAAATTTTACATTATTGTGATAAGGGTTTGCGGCTATCGGTTTTAGAACAATTGGAAATAATTAGGTACAACAACATGGGGTCTATTATTAATGAACAAGTTAATTTGGTTTCTTCGCCTTTGTTACGACTTGGTTCTAATTTTAATAATGTGTCATAGTAATAATGAGAACATGACTTCTCTTTTTACCGTACTCGGTTAAAAATAACGGGGTACCTGGCGTAGATTAAAAATAAAAATAAAAAGGGTAGTTTGGAATTCATTTCTTAAAAAAGGGTAGTTTAGGACTTACATAAAAGGGTAGTTTGGAATTTATAAAATATTAGTGGGTACGTTGCTTTTGTCATTAACTAAGTTGAGTACATGGTTTACATATGTCAGTAGTGGAAGTGGTGGCATGTTGAGCGGTTGTTGTTGTGCTTCGTAAATGGCCTCGTGGAGAGTGCCGAAACGCGTCAGCGTTTAGTATAGTGGTGGTGGTGATAGTTGGGTCTGTGTGGCATGTGTTGATTCGTGTAGCAGTGGAGGTGGAGGTGTTGCATGGAAACATACATTTGCCGCACAGATATAACTATTTGTCATTAGTGGTCGCGGGTGAGCAAAGTAATTGTTTTTTAGTTCATAAATATGGACCTCCGCAAAGTAACGCCTGATTCAATAAATTACAAAATTATTTCTTCATATAATTACGTATGCTAAAAACTATCGCTCTGCTACCATGTTAACGTGAATCAATTGAATAAGCATAAATAATAATATTAGAATATATTTAAAGTAAAAGTACAAGGAGATGACAGAGTTGTTAGAAAAATTAGAATAAGGTTGCTAGGATACCTAAAGACCATAAACTATACACGAAGTGTGCAACCTTCTTAACAGATCTTACCTACCTGCTGAGGTATTATGTATTTACGAGGGCTGTTTGATAAGTACCCGTTTTCAAATGTTATTCTTATCACTGGCTGAAAATATGTATACGAAGGTTTTAATGCATCCTTTATGGGTCAGAAAAGGTAAAAATATATCACAGCATTCTTTTGTTTTTTTCGTTTAACGGCTGTTGAAGGTCAGAGTTCGATTTCAATTTGCAAATATGGAGAAAGAACAGTTTCGTTTGTAATTCCTTTTCTGTTTTTGGAAGGAAAACCATGTGAAGAGATAAAAGTATAGATACAAGGTGTTTACAAGGATAATACACCTTCTATGACAACTATCAGATATTGGTATAACGAATTCAAACGGGGCAGAACATCCGTCTTTAACGAAGACTGTTCAGGCCGCCCTATTGAGGTGACTACGGAACAGATTGTCAAGAAAATTTAAAATATCGTATTAACCGAGCGCCGAATAAAGCTTAGAGAAATTGTTGACACTATTAATGTTTCAATCGAGTGGGTACAATATATTTTAAAAAACAAATTAGGGATGAAAAAGGTATCTGCGGGATGGGTGCCGCGTTTGCTCACAGAGGAACAAAAGCTTACCCGAGTGACCACTTCGAAGCAACGTTTAGCAAAGTATGGAAGCAATTCTGATGAATTTCTGCTTCGTTTTGTGACTGGACGTAACGTTGATTCATAACCATACCCCAGAAAATAATAAACAGTCAGAGCAGAGGATCTTAAAATGCGAATCGGCTCCAAAGAAAGCAAAGACCGTCCCATCGGCCGGAAAGGTCATGGCGACCGTTTTTTGGGACTCACAAGGAATCATACATAATGATTACTTACAAAAAGAAAAACGATAACAGGGCAATACTACGAAAATTTTTTGAGCGAATTTTATTCTGTTTAAAGGAATGAACGACCCCAATTAACAAAGAAAAAAGTTCTTTACCACCACGACAACGCACCAGCTCACTCGTCCACAATCGCAGGGGCAAAATTAGAAAAATTACACCATGAATTGCTACCTTATTAACTCTATTCTCCAGACTTAGCCCCATACGGCTTTTTTTAATTCCCAAACCTAAAAAAATGGCTCAGCGGAAAGAGATTTGCGTCAAATGAAGAGGTCATTGCCGCTACAGAGGCCTATTTCGACGACTTTCCGAAATCTTATTTTTTGGGTGGCTTATTAAAGCTAGAATACCGCTGGAACGAGTTTATAGAGCTAAAAGGTGACTACGTAGAAAAATAAATATACGTGTCCAAAATATACATGTTTTTTTTTCAAAACACGGGTACTTATCAAACAGCCCTCGTAATATCCCCTCCCCCTTCCCCCCAGGTATTATCAAATCGCGATAATAGTAGTTTATGCAACTGCTACATAATGAGGGTCCTTAAAACACGAGTGTGTTTTTATGAAACGAGGCGAATATCAGGCGAGGATCACACGAGTGTTTTAAGGCCGAATTATGTGGAGTTGCATAAATCACTTTATCTACACACATATTATAAGTACTCTAAGATGGGTTCAGAAGCCGAAGGCATATATCATACCCATACCTGTCACGAATTTGATTGTTTTTTTTTAATCATAGACAAACATACCGAGCGGACGTTTCGTAAACTGTTTTTTTTATTGTAAAAAAAATTATCACATTATTATTTATACATGTCGGACTGAACTCGACTTATATTCGTGAGTGATCCGTTTTATTTCACTATGGTTGTAAGTTACGTTGGTTTTCAAATTTGAAACATCGAATTCGATATCGAAAAGTCATTACAACATCGAATTCGATGTCGTAATGACTATTACTTTACTGCTGGGGTGGTGGTCATTTTCTACGGTTTCTGAACGCATTATAGAGGACTTATGATAATGTGTGTAGATAAAATAGGATTGTGCACATGTGTCGTTTTTGAATAAGTACATGAAATGACATTGTCAGTGTTTGAGTGTGCTGATAAATGAAAATACTTATTTAAGTAAGTAAGCAAGTAAGTAAGTAAACATTTTATTGTACAAAAAACAGGATAAAACACAAGTTACAACAATAACATTTGAGTACAAAGGCGGACTTATCCCTTAGTCACTGCGATAAAGTTATAAAACTAAGGGAAATAATAAAACATACAAACGCTATAATTATTTTTAGAAACGCTGTCGAAAATCGATAATAGTGACACGTGTGTACCTATTTTTTTTTTATTAATCTATGTCACAATATTAACCAAGAGTACAGTTGAAATATGTAGTGATTGTTTTTAAGGTGAATCACATTTTGTAAATTGATAATTATTACCTATAAGTGGCTATCTGAACTTAAATGTGAAGAACCTCATCCTTTTTTGAAGTCGGTTAAAAATATAATTGATTGACTAATGAATATTATTCTTCATCACTATCCTGGTTTCGTCCCAACAGCTGGGCACAGGCCTCATCTTGGAATGAATATAAATTAGATATATAAATGATATTAATGGAACGACATGGATCATTTTAAGCACTATTGTTCTAACAGTACTTTTGAATCCCATTCTCGTTGCGCAAAAGATCTTACACAGATTTCATTTGTTTGAATTTTAGCCGACCGTTAGTTTTTTTTTTTAATTCAACCCATAAGGGATAGGCAAAGGAACTGAGTCCACACAGCCACGTCTGATGTGTGTGTGGCGGATATTTGGGAGTCACAAACAGAGGGAAGACGCTTTTTCACTTGAATTCTTCATTTGCTGGGCACTTTCACGTCAATTTGTTGTATAATACACTATCTTTATTATCCACCAAACAACATTAAGCACAGAAACTAAAATTCAATTAACGACACGATCCACTCTCATCGGTTTCCCGCCAAATTCCAACGTCTTGTTATAACAATCATGAGGCTGACATTTGTGCACCTAGGGTGTTCAAAGCCTCAATAAAAAATAGAAAAAAATACAAAATTAGAATCCTTTTGCCTGCCTTCAATCCAAGTGGGTAACTAGGTATCGTATTCCGGAGATATAGATATCTCCGGAATACGGTACCTAGAGGCTTTCATCATCATTCTGTCTTTCCTATATACCTACCTACTTACATAAATATTATATTGGCACCTACTTAATTACGTCCCACGGCTGGGCATTGGCATCCTCGAACAATAAGAGGGCTCGGATAGTCTACACACAATGTTTGCTCTGAGCAGGTAGGTATAAAACAACAACAATGAAATTATGTGCCCCGGTCTACTTCTAGTACAAACCCATCACAGCCTGTACCTACCCACCTAAACACCGAACACAGGTATTGATTTTAGAGATATAGGCAAGTACTTAAGAGTGTACCAGATAACGAAATAAGTAGACTATCCTATGCCTAACCACCGTTTTGTTTCAACCAGGTTACGCAATACCTATAGTAAATAATACACATCAGTTAAAAAAATAGCGCAATTTTACGAGTTTTACAGCAAATTCTTTGCTAATTCAATAGAAACTACTTTAAAAATAGACTCAACGTTAATCCGACCACAACGCCCATTTAAGTAATTTCGAAAGAGCAATGACCAGTAATAATACTTGCCTAAAGAGTTGAAGACTCTAGGCGCGTAATTTGGAGATTAAGTATTTTTAGAAATTGCCGCCATAACATATTTATGACATGACCGGCCATGTCTAAAACCGATTATTATCGAAAATTACGATTCATGACAGCTTTAAGAAAACAAATTTTGACTGATTCAAAATTTAAATTTCGAATGCGGTGCATTCGGTGTGCATTTGATTCTTGGTTAGATTAGCTACACAGTAAAATTTCCTATACTTACCTAGATTAATTTTTAAAGTGGTGGCCCATACACTGTATAGGTAGGTACTGTACCTCTGTAAACGGACCGTTTTCTTTTTTCATCGCAAGTAATTGGCGTACATCAATTTGATATAGTGACATTACGGCTATACAATGTTTTGACCTCGAAGCATTCACTATCATCGAGGTCACGAGTTGACGGTGTGAATCAAAAGTCATTTTACATCTCTGTTGAAAAGTGTCATTATTCCCATTACTCTTTCGTTAACTTTTTAATTCTGCGTTAAATGTGATGTATAAACATTTCTTTGGATTATAAAAAACATTCTGACAGTTACCAGTATGTAAAGGCTTTGTTGTTTTAACGTTCTCAAGTTGTTAAGAGAGTCATAAGTTTAAGTTTCCGATTGTTAAATCATTTGCATAGCAGTTCACACTTTTAACGTCTTTCTTTAAAGGTACCGCGCTGTATTCATAAATTTAGTCAAGTAAATAGTTTGCCTAGTTTTCCCAAGTGGACAATTCATCAATCTTATCCAAACATATTTGTATCCGTTTATTTATTACTTGTTCATTTGTAGAATAAACACCGAGGCACCAGTCACCTCATGACCAGACATTGCAAGTCAAATTTTATTAACAGTTAGGTACCTAATTAGTTACAGTTTGCGCTGACTAACCAAATACAAATGAAGTAATTAGCCAGACAACCTTCATGGTAAGTCGAACTTTTTGTTTAAAACGCACCTTGAGCTGCTTCCAAAATGCAATCCTTCCAAGTGGAACATCGCAGTGACATTAAAGTCAAGAACTTTTGCTAAATTGTGTGACTCGATAATTGTCAGCATTAAAATGGCAGTCAACTGAGTTTCGCACTGCATTTTGTAAGGAGAAGACTATATTTGTCATTATGCCTTGTATGGCTCGTGTCTCTTGATTACACTTTTTCTTAATGATTACGCATTAAACCGACACTTAAGATATGTATAAAAGTTTCTACTAATAACAGTTATTTTTGTCTGCCGTTACACCTCAAAAGAGGCACTATCAGATTTTACGAACCGTGTCAAATTTTGTATTCAGCTAAACCATTATAAAATAGGTAAGTTGTTGTGTGCAAATACCTATATCATTCGAAGTAATTTAACTAAATATCTTAGAACAGAACACGTGGCAGTCAATTTCTTAAATTATGGCTTAGGCTCAGCTGGCTTTTGACCTACTTATGCTAAAAAATCGCTCTAATATTGCTCCTACTCTACCCAATTTTGAAAATTCTTAAATATGTTGATGTTGAAAATGAATGCTTAGATTTAACCGTCCTTATTCCTCGTTAAGTTATGTACCTTCTCCATCCTGTCATAGGCTGCCGTCTTAGGTCTTCCTCACTCAAACCGTAAAGGCCGATGCATGCCAAAAACCAGGCGGTCACTATTAGGTAACAGATGACGATCACGCGGAAAGGCAGCAATATTACTGTAAATATCGCCGTCTGGAAAGAAAACATATATTTTAATAATTATCTATTTTGAATCTGCGCATCCATTTTTTCCTGCAACTTGTTTTTACAATTAAACATATGTAGGTACCTACCTACATACAATATCGTAAGAGGCATATTTCATCTCGTAATGAGAGGACGCGTGCGCCTTGATGGGTACACTGATGTGTGGGATGCAAATAGATTGGATTATTATTACGCTGATTAAAAGGTCATTGTTGACGACATGGACTTTTCGCACCCTACCAACACGATCTTTAACACTCGTGGATAACATCTTTGCAACACGTTGTACCTAATAGTAAATCGATGTCAAACGAAATGTATGTATGTGGGTAGAATACCAATTGTCAATTACTTAACTAGAATTGACGCTGCCACTACAATATTCGGCACTACGATTCAAACGTGGGTTCGATTGTATTTTTATGGTAGAGACCTATAGCGATGTAATGCTACTACTAATGTGTAATTATACTCGTGTTTCCCATTTCAAGACTTTCGTTAAACAGATGGGCGCATTATTTTCTACGTCGTCGTGGTCGCTATAAGTACAGTTGATTTAACAAACGAGTTTCTTCGGTTTGTTTGGAGTGTGAGGCCGAGAATTCTAATGTTCTCAATCTTTAAAACTGCTGCTTACTCGAACAAGAGAAATACATATCTCTAACTATCAACTTCACTCAAACAGTGAAATTGAAGTTCTATTCAATGGCGATGTGTCAAATATATTATTGATGCAAGCCTTAGCATTCTTCAGCAATAGAAATCTAAACATTCAGATGCACGGAGTTATATGTATTTAAATAAAACTCGTTTTGAAGTAAAGATAGTGTCTTTACTAGGTAATTAGTCTTCCCAGTGGTCACGCGACTCGAAAGACCTCAATAAGTAAAGCAATCATATCTGTTAATTATACATTAGTAGGTAACCTACCTGCTTAAATTTCATTCCATTTTATAACAGCGAAAACACCCTAAGATATTCGTAGAACCAAGAAGTCTATTTCAAGCCTAGCGACACCTAACTCAATGTGCTACCGATGCGAATAATCTTGAAGTGGCGAGCTGGAATGACATCGATCGAGCAGCGCAGTGGAGCATGAAGTTGCACCTTCTCAGGAATCAATTGAAACCTTACATTTTCTAAACAGACGCAACTAAGGGCTTATAATCAAAATGCTGCTCCATCTCACTATTTTGTCAATAACTTTTGCATTCCTTTCCTTCTTTCTGATCTCAAGCAAAATTGTCGCGGACAAAATATTAATTTATGGGGGAAAGAAATTTTATTTGCGGGCAACTATATTCTTTTAAACTGTCCGGTGCTCTAAAAGTTCCTACAGTTATTCCACACACGAGATCTAATTTTCGATATTTTGACAGTCCAGCAATGCGGCCCGCCGTTTCCGACGCCAAATAACAGGTTTTCTGTTGCATCGAGCAAAGCCCTGACCGGCAGTGGCAGGTGGCCAACATTTGGAGGTATGTCAACGACCTTCCCTAACATTAGGTTAGCTTCAATGGGAAGCGTCTGAGAATATATACTCCGATACGAATATGTTTGATGTGATGGAAAGAATCGTGCGTACTAGTGCGTAGGTACGAACAACTTTCTCTCGCGTTAGAGTAATATAACTGTTTGCGCAGGAAGCTACTTCATCTTCATCTCGGCTTTCAACTGACTGCGATGAATTATGGTGACTATACGAATTGTATTTTCCACAGCACGAACGAAAGGGCAATTTGGTAATGAGACTAAATGCTTCTTGAACTATTATGGCAATTTTTTTCATTACTGACCAACAAGAGCCTGCGTAAAGTAGTGATAAAATATCAAATAAAAAGGTTGAAAGACAATAGTTTGTGATTCCAATTTTCACTGTGAAATTGCCACAACAACGCTAGATAAAAATTTTAATTAGAAATGTTTTTACAACAATGCTTAAGTGATAGTTCGCTATCGCCAAAAAAAAGATTAATTACCTAAGCACTATCTTTTGCTGATTAGTAAGGTCGCTGTCTTGTTTGGTCAACAACGCTGATTCAGTGATTCATGCTAAATCGAATTAGCTTGCCATTCAAATTGAATTCAAGGTTTTCCTGATAGAGCCAGTTAGTTTGGTATGTGCTACACTTATTTGGCAAACGCTTGTCCGTTCGCTTTGCTACATTTCTATTTCTATAGAGCAATCGTAGAGCAACTAAGTAGGTATGTTGGAAATCCTGTGTTTATATTAGTAGTGGTTTTTCATAAAATTTTACGACTTGGAAAATCTTTCTAGAAAAAGAACTTAGATAAGAGTAAACATATTTATTTAGCTTTCGAAGTGCGTGATAAATCTTTGAATCCCAAGCCTGCGCTCTAGGGACTGAAATCCTGCCTGAAAATATTTACAATCCAGTCTTTACATTACAATTTATGAAATGATCGGAGTAACTGTTTCGCACCTTAATTTTGTCGTATGTGTTGTCTAATTCCAATTTATGTACAAAAGGGTTTAATATTTCGGCTCGCATGCCGTCAGATGAGAAAGCGCCGGTTTCACTATGCATTTTGCCATTCATTTTCACCAAACAAGCGGCACAATTTCTATTATTATGGAATAAATTAAATCACACTGTTTTCACTCATCTCGCACTGATCAACTGAGATTATTTTTTGAACGTTTCTGTTATTTTTCAAGATAGCTTGTTTTTATCGAGATAATTTGCATCGCATGCGAACGTGCTTTTCCCGTCGAAAGTAAGTATAGACTGGTTGCCATGTAGGTACTTAAGTTTGAACCAATGGAGTGCAAGAAAACGCCACGCAGTCATTGGTTCAACTATTTGACAGTACTACCCGACCGCAATCGATAACCGAATACAAACGATGATTACCGAGCACATCCGAAAATTGTTTGGTTTCCGTTTGCACGTGCCAAACGTACAACAAGTTAGTCTCTTCTCTAGCTATGACGGCGCTAACGTCGTTGCCTATATCAAACTAGGTACTGACATTACCGATTTTTCGATTCAGAAATTGTCTTTTACAACACTACGTTCATTTGGCACTCTTGGCATCATTTCGGCATCTATGATTCTGACATTTCTGACAGATATGCCGGAGGAGCGTTTACAAAAATAGCTATTGCACAAATAAAAGGCTATTGACGTGATTTTTTTGAATTTTTGTGTATCCATAGCTGTGCGCATTTGACAGGATTTGAAAATAAACTTAACTAAAACTTTTGAAACACCAGTCAACTATTAGTACTTTGAATTAAAGAAATTTACCGAGTCAACCCAATTTGTCTCTCTCTTCGTAAACAGCATTCCTTATCGTGCTTGTGGTGTTTATTACATTTGTATTCGTTTAATTTCCTTTATTTCGTTGTCGAATAACTGTAATTTTGAATTTGTTGTAACCAATAAGTAAAATATAAGCATCATACTTCACGTCAAACATGTGTATCACGTGCCATGGAAGCGAAAATTCAAAAACAAATTATTGACTTCTTTTCATTCTTCGAGGAATTTCATACCGCATCTAAAACGTGTTTGAGGGACTGCCAAAAGTGCGCAGTTTCTATAAATAAGTTTATTTATAGGTGTAAAATCATAAGAGAGTAAGTTGGATTTCACGCATATTGGTATTGCAATCTTCATGAGTCGATGAAGCAATGTTATTTTATTGTTTTTCAGTGCCGAGGTAACCGGTACGCCATTAGACGAATTTGAAGGGCTACAAAACAAGCTTTGTGCGGCTCTACATAACCTTATTGAGAAGGAAATACAAGAGCTGAGACATAATCTGTAAGTAATTTATCTTCTCCTTGTATAATCTCCTTAACAAATTAAAAATAAACCATGACAAGTAAATATGTTATTGCTATCCAAGGTGTTTTACAATGTACAAGTTAGACTCGCATTTGAGTTTCATGAATTTGTGGCTTGGCAAAATAAACATCTGAAATTTTCAGTCCAGAATGCAAACATTGCATTGATATTAATGATACTGCTTGCATAATCGTTTCAGCATTTATGAGATTTTCCCTTGGCATTCAGGCTTTAATCCTATTATTATCAATTGAAATTTTATTGTAAACGTACCTGAGGATGTACAGTGATTTTTTTTTATTTAGGTATCTAAATAATTTCAAAATACATACAAATAGGTACTCTGTAAATTGGTAGTATCTTACAAAATATGAAGGATAGTGTTTTCTGTTTCAGGTCCATCATAGACAACTTATTTGATAAGCTTTGCAATAAACACAAAGTCTTCCGTCAGAGTTGTGAAGAATTAGATTTTACTGAAAAGACGTCTCTAATCAAGGGGTCACCTCTTCAACCCCCATTGGACCAACTTCTAGAGTTCGCTGACAATATACTAACATTTGGTAGTGAGATCTGTGCTCAAATTGAAACCTCCCTCAGCGTGATCTCTTTCAAGGGCTTAAACACTGATTCGTTAGTAGACAATTTTAGAATATCAAGCCAGTGGAGCAGACGGATCACGGAAATCCTAGCTTACACTTCATTCTGTACTGAAAACCAAGTTTAAATTCACCATGGATTTACTAGACTCCATTTTAAATTCCATGCAGAAACCTCCATCTGCCAGCGAGGCACAGAAAAATGCAGCTAAAAAACAAAAGGAGGCGCTAGAAAAGACACAAAAAGAGGAAAAACACATGTTACACAGGTTCAGGAAGCGAGTTGAAGATAAAATTAGTGATTTCATAAAGGATGGCTCAAAACCTTACTTACAATTTGAACCGATGGACCAAACATACAGGGCAATAATACGGGATGTCTCCGAAATTGCTGGTGTACAAGTATTCTCATTCGGTCAAGATGGAATTGACCGCTATTCCGTTGTTTATACCAAAGAAAGAGGGCCTTCCGAAGATGAGTTGACCGCCCGTAGAGCCGGAAGTGTATGGGATGAGGAGAAAGCCATAAAGATGGCCCAAGAACGTGTAGATAGGGTAAAACTGGCTGCTTTAGAATCCGAAGAAGAAAAGAATAGGAAACGTAAGAGAGGGAAAGAGGAGCTTAGTGGGACGTTTTACAAGCAGAAGTATGCACATCTTATAGGTCAAGAGGCAGCTATTGATGCGGCACACAAGACTAATGTAAACAAGAATTATGGGGAGGTGCCGAGTGAGAATAAGAAGGATCAGCGCTCAATAGAACAAACTATGGCTGATATTAGAGCCAAGAAGATGAGGAAGGCAGAGGCTGTGCTAGCTAACGAAGATGTCCAGGAATGACCGGAGACATTCAGTCTGGTGAAGCTTTTCAACACCGATGGCGGATTCATCCGTCATTGTCACTAGTGTGCTGAAAGTGTGTAGATATAAAAGTATAGGAAGCAATAATTTGATCCTTACAAAAAAAACTTGGTAAGTATGACAAACACTTTTATGTCTGTCTTGATGTTGAAAAATTTGCCTAAACTAAACTGACAGAGAGATGCAGATATAATTTCTTGAGACTGTCCACAGATACACAAATGTTTCATTTATTTTTGAAAAATCCATATATTATACAGGGTTTGTTTCAATGAACCGTTCAGCTGGGGGTTGAGTAAGACTAAATAAACACCCTTGTGAAGTTTTTTTTTAATTAAAAGAAAATTCTCCCCTATGTATTATTGTCAATCAGCAGAGGCAATGAATTTATGGGGAATGAATTTTTTTAAATAAAAACTAATTTATTGGAATTAATTTAGATCTGAGGGACTACTACGAAATTCGGAGTTCGTATTGTATTGTATTGTCCCACTCACTCCCGTATTAAATAATATTAGCTTGAGCGGGACGGCACGATACTAAGTTCGAATTTTGCACTTCATAGTAGGGGGGCTGTCCAAGTTAATTGACTATGAATATGGTGGTTAAAGATTAATTGCCTGTTCTAACCTACAACTGCATCTCTCTTGGTTGGCTGGTTATTCATTATTATTATATTATGGCAGTCTTACCCACCAATGTAAATGGCCTTTCAGGCAATGTGTTCTATTCTAAGCAATAAAGTATATTCTTAGGATACAAATATACTTTGCTCTTATGTTAGTAACCATAAGGACTATTGTTGTCTACAGGATGTATTTAAAACCAATGCTAAAACTATTTGACATTGTGAAACCAATTTCTCCTATAATACAATGTTGGGGACTGTAAGATAAGAGTTATTGCTTCTTCGAGATTGTTATAAGGCTAATAAAGCCAATTTGTATGAAGAATTTTATTTCAATAAAATATTCAATAACTGTATTGGAAAACTATGAAATTCTCATTATCAACCTCCTTAGTTTTGGCCTTGGTTTTCGGAACACCTTGTATACAGGGGTTTGTTTTAATGAACGGTGAACGAATGAATGAAAGGTGTTTAGTAAGTCTACCTAAATTAACACCCATGTAAAGTTTTAACTTTGAAAAAAAAAACCCATACATTAATTGCCTCTGCTGGTTGAGGATGTTTTTTTTTTAATTTCTAATTATCGGAAAAAAACACAGGGGTTCTCACTTAGACTTGCTCCACCCCAGCCCCCCGTCTATGAAGTGCAAAATTCGGACTTCGTATCGTGCCGTCCCTCTCAAGATAATATTATTTAACACGAGAGTGAGCGGGACGATACGATACGAACTTCGAATCGAATTTCGTAGTTTAGGGGCTGCCCCCGACTACGAAGTGCAAAATTCGGACTTCGTATCGTGCCGTCCCTCTCAAGCTAATGTTATTTAACACGAGAGTGAGCGGGACGATACGATACGAACTTCGAATCGAATTTCGTAGTTTAGGGGCTGCCCCCCGACTACGAAGTGCAAAATTCGAACTTCGTATCGTGCCGTCCCTCTCAAGCTAATGTTATTTAACACGAGAGTGAGCGGGACGATGCGATACGAACTTCGATTTACGAATTTCGTAGTATGGGGGCTGGCTGAAGTCTTAATGGTTCATTAAAACGAACCCTGTCTATCACTATATTTATTAGGTGCTTGACTAATTAGGCTAGTTCTTAAAAGCAATTTAATGTGATTTCATAATTTTTAACCGACTTCAAAAAAGGAGGAGGTTCTACGTTCCACTGTATGTATTTTTTTTTTTTCATGTTTGCACACGCATATACGTACACTCTCGGACTCGTAAATCGGGTCCCCTTGCATTTTATGTTTGTTACAAAATAACCCGTGAAAGATCGGTTAGGGTTTGCATATTGTATAGTTTTTTTTTTTTTTTTTTCATACTTATTTAAATATTTTAAAGGAGTTCTTTATAATGGACCGTGTAACCCCCTTTCGGCTTTGCGGGTATTTTTGTAACACCCTGTATAATACAGAAATATTTCTTTAGTGAAGAAAAGTCTTTATTCAGTTTTATTGTCGTTTTGGTGTACAGTAGTTCAAAATTAAATTTTTCGTATTTGAGAAACGAAAGGAGAGTGACGTCATTAGCATTAGGCAAGTTTCATGTTTCATACATAAAAAAAATATTCATACCATAAGCGAATACCTATACGGAAATTATCTAGTTCAAGTGATAAAATACTAACCTGTACTATACTGGTATATTATAAAGGCTTTGTTCTGTGTTCTATACTGAGGTGCTACGTACTCGGTAACATTTTCATTGTACAGTCAGCAGCAGAAGTGGCTAAGCAACTGAAGCGGTCACAATGATCTAAACACGGCTCTATTGTTATAGATATAAGAGCTTGTGTATGTCATTGTGACATAAGAATAAATAATAACATAGTAGAACGGAAACTCCCGCTCTGGACGGGCTCAAGGTCACGATATTAGAGTATTCGTTAAACAGACTACTCAGTCAGGCTGTCACGGCCGGCGTCGCCGCACGCGCGTTTGGTTGTTTATAATCTGGTTGTAATAGTTTTGCGTGAACCTGTATGTATTTTATTTTATATTTGTAGGTAAGTAATACTTACTTAAATCACCTTAAATGGCTTCATTTGGTATGGCACTTATAATATCTTCTTATTTAGAATTGTCTATAATTATGTAATGATTTATAAATCTCATATTTTGTAAAATTGAAATAAAATAATCATCTCAAAGTAAAGAAAAACTTATATCTTAGTGATATTATCTCTAGATGTAAGTACCTAATATTTAACAGCAAGCAACCCTAGCAACACGCCTGGACGACAGAGGGGTGTAACGACGTGAAGGGGGAAGTAGGTATATAAATGGCGGCGTTTTGGACTCGGTCAAAAGAGATTCCGTTCTACTATGTTATTATTTAATCTTATGATTGTGACCGCTTTGGTTGTGTAGCTACTTCTGCTGCTGACTGTACCTATCTGTAATATACAAGAAGATAGCCAACTATTCTGCCTTGACTGTTTGTAAATCGTAATTATTTTTATATCATTATTGTTGACATAAGACTGGAAATTCATAGGTAGTTTGTTGCAATTTAGATTATTCAATTACTTAAGTCCAGGGGGTCGATTTTTGAATCTCACTTAGTGACTAAATTCTCGTCCATGGCATTAATATCACTATTAGCCAGAAGCCTTATTTTTGAATGTCATACCCGTCTACTAACATGCAGCTAATTTGCGTTTCTATAATAGACAAGCATGTCAACATAGTAGATTGAGGTTAGCTGTCACTGCCAGTGGTCAAGAAGTCACTCTGTGATCTCGTTCACGAGTGGGTGGGGGCATTCGTATTTTTTATCATAGGCATGAGAATTTTTGTCACCGCTGAGATTAAAAATTACATACTTTTTAGAAATCAGTGAATATTGTCACCGGGTGAGATTCAAAAATCGATCCCCAGGTACGGCAAGGATTTAGTTCAATGACCCGTCGCTTGCGCACGATTGTACTACCGCCACGCATCTGTTTAGATGTGTTCACTAGAGCTATCACGTATCACCATCATCATCATGTCAGCCGTAAGACGTCCACTGCTGTAGAGTTGTACCTGCTCGGTCTTTAAAGGGAGCGCTCCGATCTCGTTCAATCGGTGAAAGGAACTAGTTCGAACTTTTAGTTCATTTAGTTTAGTGAACGAGTTGGAATTGTTTCGATCTGTGATGGACACGAAACGGAATGATAATTGTTCATCTCACTCGCACTTGCTCTACAGATACTTCGAACTTTAAACGAGCGCTTATCTCGCTCGCACCGCGGCCGCGCTGCGTTGCCCCGCTCGGTCACTCTCACTCACTCCGTTCCGCTCAAGCGATTCATCCACTCCACTCCTTTAACTACTGAACTAAAGGAGCGAAGACCGATTCAAATCGACATACAATGACAATGCAAAGAAAAATCCGTTAAGCAGCTGGACTTGAACCAGCAACCTCGGTAATCCGTACCACGCTCCACCAATTAAGCTATACTTAACGTTGGTGTACCTAACGAATTTTTCAATGCCTTGTGTCATATTTTTATTTGGAAGATCTCTCCTCAGCGCCATCTATGAGTAGCTTAATCAAGCGGCTCACCCACTACGGAACTTCTACAGTTACGCATTAGTGGCAAGACATGGAACTATTTTCTGAATCAATGAAAATAATCGATTTATTGATTATTTTTGTTTTTATTTTTATGAAACATTCATAGAATGAAATTCAACATACAATGACAATGCAAAGAAAAATCCGAAATCGTGCGAAAAAATTTAGTTCCTTTCGGTCCGCGACGGGAATTCATTCCTAACAGTTCTTAGTTCCTGGCCGACTCAAGCCTACACTGCTGGACGGCGGCCTCCCCCGCGGCTCTCCACTCAGACCGGTCTTGTGCTTTTCGTATCCACCGCGGTCCCGCGATCTTTACTAGCTTGGAGCTAGCTATGGAGTGAATAAACTATGTCACTTGAATATTTTTATGGGAAAATGTCTCTCTCTCTCATTACGACTGCGTGTTTGTGACGCGATCACTCCGCCAATTATGAATTGATTTTGATGATTCCTGTTTTTTTTTCTGAATAGCATAATTGGTCGAAGCGCGTTACCGCGGTTTGGTAAAGGTCTAGGTTCGAATCCTAGTTCGAGAATTAATTTTCTTGTCTTTCTGTATATTTACGTTTCAGTTCGAAATAAAAAACAAAATCAAATGATGACCGAAAAAATAAAAATACAAACAAGTAAGTGTAGATCGAATTGTTCCATGTTCAAGTTTCGGACTAATTCGTAGTCCTTTCTCTGGGAGTGCATGGCAACGCGGCTAAAATGGCCGTTATCAGTTTTCTTGGTTTATCGCGCTTGGCATATTCATTTTATTCGTGCGAGCTTTAGTGAACACGTCCAAAGATTTTTTTTTAATCATTTAGGTAATTAAATAACATAACTAATTTCAATCAAAGAAGTTTAATTTGTGTTTAATATAAGCGAGTTTTTGTTGTTGACTTACCAACACCATGAACTTCGGGTTGCGCTTGAAAACGTCCGAAACAGAAGACCGCTAATTTGCAAGAAACGGACATGAAATACAGTACCGATGTAAAGAGCGTATCTTCATAGCACTTACGTCCTGTTGTTGAAAAGCGCAGTTTTAGGCAATAAATCCGATAATGCTGAAAAAATTTTTCGTTGAAAGTATTTATTAAGTAAGCGTTACCTTTGCATTTTTTTTAACATTGATGTAAATATTTTTTGGACCTGTGAGTTAGAAGATAAGGAGGGGGGGACACAATTTATGCAATTTCCGGAGCGATTATTTCCAAAAATACCTATACGCCTAATCAAAAAAATTGCTTAGGAACCTAAAAATGTTTTTAAAAGAGCTGTCGAAATATGTGCCACACGTTGATATTTGCTGAAAAAAAAAAAATTTTTTTTTTACTTTTGTTGCTATGGTATGGGTGCCCCCCCCCCCCCCTAAAAATATTTATTTTTGTTATTTAACTATCAAACTAAATAGCGAATTCTACAAGACACCTATACTCCTAATGTCATCAATGGTTCTCGAGTAAATTGAATGTGACATACGGACGGACGGACATGACGAAACTATAAGGGTTCCGTTTTTGCCATTTTGGCTACGGAACCCTAAAAAGACCGCTAATCGAGCGTCAGTCATTCTTAGTTTGGTCGAACGACAGCCCTATGACGTATGGCTGTCATCGAAAAATACCGTGTTGTACTGGGGCACATTTTTCGTGAATTTTGTACTGGACCCAAAGCCCATGGTGTTGGTAAGTCAATGGTTTTTGTTTTCTATTTAAGAGCCATGATGTTCGTTGATTCAAACTGCAAGTGTAGCTTTAAAACGTACCTAATATAATTTATGATTACCTATTAAATTTATTTTTATTTATCTGAAACCTGACTTGCTAAACTTATTACCCTTTTGCCAAAAAAGTCCTAAATTTTTCCATAGAAAATTTGTTTGTCAGTTTTGTGACGGTTCATATACTTACATAGAATATATGTAAAAACGCGTCACAAAACTGACAAAAAATGCGGGACACTTTTTTTATTATTTAAATAGATAGTCCTCGTGATTCTGAGCGGAAATAATCCAAAATTTGTTAGGTTATTCAAAAAAGTAAAGGGTACACAGCAGTCGCGAAGCGTGCTAACAAGCCGATTCCCGATAGCCTCCCTAGAATTTTGAAGAACCAAACGCATCTCTAAATAACCCCTTGTACTATATAGCCTTACTCGCCCGTAATAAACTTCCAAAATTTTTTTCAAAATTCGAATCTTTTTTTGAGTCTACCAGCGCTTTGGGAAAGACCATGATTGCCAAGAAGAATGCGCCGCAAGAAACTTGGCACAAAGTCATTTTTTTTTTAAACAAGTTACATTAGCTCTTACAATACGTAACCACAGACAAATTACACAAAGAAACCTCACTCTGTCATTAAAAGATTAAGAGAGAAAAAAAATACCGCATTTTAGAAACAAGTGTAAAAAGTAATTATTAGAACAGCAAAACCAGAACACTTTACTTTACTGGCACGTTTTAATTGAGCAGGAGATGTATAGGGTCTCCAGGTCAAATATCTGTAAAAATTTAAATTACAAAGGGATGTATAGGGTCCCAGAATTAATACTATAATATAATACTTAATCTAAATGGCTTAGAGATGTATAGTCTCTAGGGTCAATTTAAACTAAATTTAAAATCAGCAGAGGTGTAAAACGCCTCCAAGGTCAAATAATAAGTATAATAATACATACACATAAACTGAAGATGTATATGGTCTCCAAATGTCAAATAACAAAAATTGATGAAATATACATTTCATGTCATCATGTCAAATAAATAAAACATTAAAAATAAATAATAATTTATGCTACTTTTATGTCAGTTAGAGTTTACAAAAAGGAGAAATTAACACTTGTTTCGAAATTCAATTTAAAATATACTTAACTAAAAGAGTAAAGAGACAATAATTATCAAAACGGCAACATTACGATTCAAAATTTTACCACTCAGCGCTCGCTAATTTGTTATTGTTTGTTCTTGTGTTGCAAATGGTTGTAAAAAAATATGATAGGTAGAACTGATAGTTCAGTATTGTATTGATAAGTAAAAGTAGTGAATATTAATGTTATTATTGTTTTGTGCAAGTGTCATTTAATGTCGGTGTCCTGTTTCGAGGTTCGTTTTAATTTATATTTAAATTTTAAAGACTTTTTGTCTTTTGTACTTAACTATTGTTTTGTTTGACTTGGCTTAATTATTTTGAGGATAAATTTAATGGCTGCTTTAATACAAATTGATTGACTGTTGTTGAAACTGACTGACTGTTCAACGAAAGTATATACTTACGATTTTTTGAAACATATCTTAGATGCAAACGAACAAGACAGCCGCATCGGCAGCGGTAGCGGGGCGGCGCGATGGCGGTATCAGTTGTAATATTCAAACTAGTACAATACCTGCCTATTTAGTTTTTGCTCCGGCTTTACCTACAAAAATTTCCACGCCCCGCCACTGGTACACAGTTTTCTGAAAATGCCCTTAAACGAGTGAACAGTTTTACGGGTTTTACAGGACCTTGTGTGAGGTCAGTCCGGATCGCTACCATCTTAATCGCTAATCCTGCCGCTAAGTTGCAGTGCTTGTATTGTTATGTTCCTGTGTGGATAGTAAGACAGCCGAAATCACAGGCAGAAGAGGCATTTCATCTTAGGCCTCTAGGTGGGCAACGCATTTGCAAACTTCCCGGGGTTGCTGGTGTCTATGGGCCGTGGTGATCACTTACCATCAGGTGACCCACTTGCTCGTCCGCCTACCTTATCGTATTAAAAAAAAGTTTATTTAAGTGATTGAGTATCATGGTAGCTTCATGTCAAAAGCAAGTTGTTTTATCAAACACTTTCTGAAATGGGTTCCTTAAAAAAAAACGTATTTTTTTTAAAACGTTTATTTGCCATCAACACTTTAATATAATAGTTTTAATACACAGAAACAACGCATCATATCGTCTGATATACAAATGTGGACTTTACTTGCTATTGATTGATGAGATATTATCGAATGGCAACGCGTTAACCTACTAAAAAAAAACAGGAAATAAGTTTCATTACTTCAGTAAAATAAATAACATTGTGCCTTTAAATTAGTTTTAACTAAGTACAGGCTGTTACAAAAAAACCCGTAAAGCCGAAAGGGTGTTAAATAGTCCATTACAAAGAGTCCGTTTACAATACTTGAAACACTGTATGAAATAAAATGAAAATTAATACATTATGCAAACCCTAACCATAGGTATATTTTTTACGGGTTATTTTGTTGCACGTTGTGTATCAGTTAAAAAAGAAAAAGCTGACTATAGAATAGACCAAACTCCCTAGCATGCTAACGTTTATCCACGACAAAGCATTTGTCCGTCTCGCATTGCGTATTAGAAAGTGACGAATGCTTAAATTTACCGTGCTAGGGGGTCAGGGTGTGAAAACTATTATTAACAACTCTTCACTTATTAACAACGCTTGACAGCAGAGTCACGTACCTTTTGGTCTTCTTATCTATGGATCAATTCAATGTGTCCCGGGAACCAACGTCAAAACTGAGAAAGTTGAAAAAGCCAAAAGCACTTCCTAAGCTATCAAAAGAAAATGTACCTTGGTGAAAATTCCGGAGTTATTGAGATTATGTATGTATGCATGTATGTATATGTCTTTATTGCACATAAAACATAAAATAACAGATAACAGAACAAAAGCAAATGTACAACGGCGAACTTATCCCTTAAAGGGATCTCTACCAGTTAACCTTCGGGCGATTTATAGGACATCACAAAAAAGAGTAGACATACAAATAAATATTGTCACTTTTTAATCCTTCTATAAGTCGGCGCTCTTCGTGTTACCTAAAATTGTTTGTCGTAAATAATGCCCTTTGGTCGAATGATCGTTTCATCGATTTTTTCTCCAGCTGATACTGAAAATATTTCGGGAAATCTTTTACATGGGCTATGTAGAATCGGTTAGGTTTATTTTATACCTTTGCTGAGAAGTGACTGTTTTCAGTGTAATTTCAATTAGGTCAAAAGATCATTCGAGCAAACATTACATTAGGACAAATAATAATGTAGGCGAAGCTATAATAGACCAGTTGTAACTTTGACCGCGCTATTATTGTGTAGCTCTTAAACGAGTGAACTGAGTTGGATGCGAGTTTTTTTTTTTTTGGAAAGCAGGTTTTTTAGCGACAGTTTTTAACAAAGTTCCTTTCATAAGAATCGGTTCCGCCGTTTTTGATATTTTGCACTTTAGTGAAAATATCGGAGTTTTTTAAATTTTTCTAAGTCGGTTAGGTTAACATGTTAAGTTATCCATACAAATCGTGTTATACCTAAAACTCGTCATCTCGAAACCTATAAAATTGACCTAATCTGATACTTATGAGTTGCTGTATCGGCTCTCTCGTTTTTGGCATTGAATCTCGGGACATTCTGTCTGTATACACTTACTTTATGTTGACTGTATCTACTGGTTTTAGTTGCCTACACAATCTCCTTCAAACACGGACAAGGATTTCAACAGAATCCCACCATTCGTTGTTTCGTCTCTCAATCAAATACTTCGATTACTTTTCTGAGTTAGTGTAATTTCACGTCGCTACAATTTTTTTTAGGATTTACGCGTTCGCGTTAACGTGTCAAATACTATGAGAATAGTACGTTGCCAATACGTGCCGCTAGAGGCGCTGCCGATTCGTCCATAGTAATTGAGACGTTAACGCGAACGCGATCCAGACGTTTACTCCTGTCAAAAATTACACTATAAATAAAATGGAAACTCCGAATTCCGGACGCAATATAATTTCAATCAATATACAATCCCTTATGTTTAATATATGTAATTAGGTACCAAATCATCAAACATAACAGTATTTTATATTTTTATGTTTTAGAGGGGGTAGAACATAAAAGAACGTATACTTTCATTTAAAAATAGTAATTGACACGTATTGTACGTAAAATGTATCCATTTGAGTAAGACAGCAACTCAGTGTTTTAAACTGAAATATACATCTACTTACTTATTATCTACTTGAAAAATATCGTAACGGTGTGACATGTTTTTTTTTAAGTAACGGACAAAGATTACTTTTGGGGAAAAGAAATTCGGTGAAGTAATGATTAGGAATAATGTGTCTACAAACGGATACGTGCTTTATATTCACGACAAAACAAATGTCTTGAACATAGGACTAGAGGTAACAACTTAAAATATGTCATAATTTATCATCTTAGGTTATCAAAAGCCATTTATACATCTAAAACAGAGTATACAACGATTTCTAAGCTATTATTTGCGATATTCTTATCCTCGGGACGATAAACTTTCTGTCTGATTTGACACTTGTTACTTCCATACAAATTCGAATCTAAAAGATAAAAAAGCCAAAAGCAAAGATGATATTAAAAGTAAAAATACCTACTTCATTCATATGCTCACAAGACAATTGGAAAACATGTTCCGAACATTTTGACATTTGCGCTCAAGTTTGGAGGCCAAAGGGGCTACGATTATAGCCTATTCTGCGCTTTATTTTCGGCGTGCTAATTATATATCTGCATCTTTCTTAACACCATAAAACAAATTTATATGGAAGTGACAGGTGCTAAATCGGACAATAGGTTTAGGCCTCGTAAATACAACACTACAGACTAAAGATTTTAACAACGTTATACTAGATACTATATTATAGTTTTATGATATTGATTAAGATATGGTAGGCATTTTAGACTTATTACAAAGGGACTTGTTTATATTATACGACGGAACAGTCCCGTGTGGTTTGGTTAAGGTGACTTGGAATAATTATACAATGGACTTTCATCGCGTATTAAAACTGTCAAGTTGATTTTTTCACGAGTCGAGCCGATACTTATTTTATTACTATTATAATTTTTTATTAGTCCACTTACAGTACTTTTGATTTAATAATACCAGCGGTCGCAGTCCGAGAAATCAATTTATACCTACTTTTGTATATGATTTTATTTTTTTATACAAAACGTTTGGAAATTGCAATGAAATGTCTCAGGATACGACAGTACTCAGACGTGTCATTTCATATTGGGTGTAAGTTTTAAATGTTTTGTTTTAAAACATTATGTATTATTATTTTATACTGAAAGCTAAGTCACGCTTCGCCTAACTCCGTCAGTTCAGTTACATAAAATGCGCTTATAACTATCCTTTATACTACTGGACTACGTATTTTACAATAGACATGTGAGTAAGCAAATTGCTAAAACAATCTACTTTAATGATTAGCCCAAAGAAAAGTCTCACAGTATTATTTAAAAAGATAACAACAATAATTATCACATCGAATCTTATTATTTAGGTGTCCCGTCACTACGCTGAAAAACATTTGCCCAAATGAATGATTCGCCGAATTTTTATTTCACCGTAAGTTTTTTCTCTCATTGTTCACATATATGAACAGTTTATTTATTTGTAGAATTAAACGATATGGCCTAGTAGGTACCTAGTATCTATTGAAAATAAATAACTTTTGATGAATTGAAAATTATGCCAAACAAATATTAGGTGAAATGTTTTTCTGCTTAATGGCAGCTGACCGTAAAACTAATTTAATAGGTATTTATGTGCTATGCTGCAGTCATTTGCTGTTACATTTACTATTGTCAAATTTAAAATGCTAAGATATATAATATCCCTAAAGTTGTAAACACTGAGAACGATCATAACATTTTATATAGGTTTTAGGTCTAATAACACATCACATGAGACAGATTTTATAGCATTTTTATAAATATCAACATTATCAAAGTTTTGGCGTTCAAGAAGGTTTATTTATTGTCATTTGCATAACTTTCTATTCAAATTTTAATATGAGAAATGGTTTACGTAAATCTATAAACTATTTTAAAATGTTAAAATATGTATAAATATTACGTACTTAAATAGCTGCCGTTATTGTCATGATATCGTTTAGTATAATTTTATTTATTGTCAACTATAGATAATAAATACTAAAATATCTTATGATATAAAATTATACGCAATAGTTGAAAATTTAATGCGAAAACTTTAACAATTTGCTCAAAATATCTCAATGATTTTATAGCAAAAATCTATAAATAAAAAGGATTTTTTATGATTTGAGCGTCATATTTTGTGCACTCTGCGCTCTTTGCACCGATACATATAATGTAGAATCTTTGGAACAGTACCTAAGATAATTCTATAAATTATCGTTGTATCACTATTTTTAAAAGATTATAACCACTTTAGTAAACTTTCTAGAAAAAGATCATGATTATGTAAAACAGATATGTATTGTCACGACGTCTGATCTTTTTTTTGTCATACCTAATGTCAAAACGTAAGATTTGATTCGCAAATGTTCTCAAATTATAGCATTCATTTAGAAATATCTACGTTTCATCTGAATTAAAAAAATTAATTTAAAATTTTACATATGCAATTGGACTTGTGCTTTCTTACTTCCAAAAAGTTTTATTTTAATACCTAAGGATGTACGAGTTCCAGTCCTCCCTGTTCAAAAATATTGCTCTACAAAAGTCAATTTCATCCTAAGGCTGCATTTAGACTGCATTTAAGACCTCAAATCATATCTAGTGCTTAGTAAAATAATTTCATCTATTGTTTCAGGATTAACGTATTGGTATACAGTGGCGTAGCTAGAATAAGTGGCACCTCGTGCGGATATTATACCCATAAGCGCCAAAGCACCAAAGAACTAACCCCCCCCCCTAGCTACGATTCTATCGGTATTGTTAATTTTGTCAATCAGCTGCCCCCTGGACCCCTGAATCTTACAATCAAACTTGAAAAAAAAAATACAATAGCGGCTTAAGACATTTTTGATTTGCCGCCCCTGGACCAAGAGCTGGTTACGCCCTTGGACTTGTGCTAGATCTACTGAATCGAAGCTACAAAGCGGCGTCTCTAAAATGTAGCCCAAGTAACAAATTATCATTTTGATATGTCGTTATGTTTGTGCGTCCTGAATGCAGTTTAATTTGGCCCTCACATCCATCGTCTAGTCTTCATCGTCCGTCTCGCAGCAGCCGGGCCAGCAGCAGCTCTCGGTGCCGTCGGGCTTGGTGCAGAACAGCAGGGTCTCGGCAGTGGAGACGGCCCGGGGCTCGATCCCGTGGAAGTCCCGGAGGTCCTCGGCAGGGAACCAGGCTCGCTCCTCGTCGTCTATTATGGGTATGCCGAAGTATCTGAAAGAATTAGAGATATTTAATTATAATATCATAAAATATTTGAGGTGGCAGTAACTCAATGGCAGGGTGAATACAAATAGGCTTAACACGTTCACCGGCGGTAATCTGTTATAACCGTTACAAAAATAGAAATTCTATTGTTTATCGCCAGCGAAATTAAATTAAAATTCATGTCTTCTCCTCGCCAATAAGTCAACATTGGTGCAATTGGCGCAGCCGGTAGGATCATTCAAACTATGTATGCATAGGTATTAAAACTATTATAAGTTATAAGCTGCATCTAGAATTGTTATTATACGGACAAGCACGGTGTAGATTTAGTCTCATACCACAAAGTATCAGCTGTAACTATTCAGATGTGGCAATTGATTCTAATATATTTTAAATCGGTTTACTTTTCAAATTGAGTATATATATTTGTCTTTTTTGCTCAGTTTCCTGTCGATATCAGTCAGGTTTTTAAATGAGAGATTGCTTAATAGGAGTTAAAAGTTCGTACCTGCAGATAGCTAGGCCGGGTATCCACAGCACGGAGGCCATCACAAGTACTAGAACCAAAACGCAAGCCCACAGCGGCCAGGACTTGCGTACTGTGCCACCCTCGCTTGCCAACCAGGCGTCGTAGCTGTGAAGATAGAAATGGTTGTTTCTCTAATCCTACGGCCACACATATCGCGATAACGCGATCATTCGCACTATCGCGATGTGTGTAGCCGAATATTCGCTAATACTTCGGCCCTGTCGGTAAACCCGCGCAGATCAAGGCGTTTTATCGCGATGCACTTCGCTTGCGTGGCTACACTACAGTCGGTCCACAGGCGTCGTACGTATACCGGACGTATTGCTTTATTTATTTGCGAGTTGATCTGATATTTTATGTAGTATTATGCATCCACTGCCGCCTTTTCTTTACTTTCTTTTTATTTTTCAAATTACACAAATGCAAGAAGTAGTTATTTAGCGCCGTAAAATAAAGAGCGCCAGCTACATCCATCTTTTCGCGTTACACTATTGCAACATTTCTCTGTTTGCAATGTGGCCATGCACATCGCAGTAGGCCGAAGACGAAGTTATTCTATCGCGATGTGTGTGGCCGTAGCATTATATTTGTCTATAGTAAGGCGAAAAAGACGATTCGTTAAGTTCAGCTGGTTGTATGGCTTAGTTGGTGAAACGTGGTACGGATTACCGAGGTTGCTGTTTAATCGTTCCACGATAACTCTGCATAAGATATTAATTGGCAACCCAGAAACATCACGCTGTGGTAATACTTTTTTTGTGTCACTTAGACATTTCTTTAATTAAAAAATTAAAAATAATAATGATAGTAGCAATCAAAAGTTGCTGTTTTTTTTTTAAATATGGCTCTGTCCATTGGAGGACAATTTTGCCAGATTTTAGTAGGTTTTGCCGTTGTACGGTAAAAAAATCTAACAAACGAAATATGAGAGGTATTTTAATGGTGGACGGTGAATGAACGATGACTTGTTTAACGATTAATCTAATCAAAAGTTCAAAACGTGTTGTTTGACTATACCTCAGTGTTGCAAAAAACGAACTTTAGATTTCTACTGTTGCCAGTTCGTTGCAGAGTTATCGTGGGACGACTATAGCTGCTTAACAAATTTGTCTTCGCATTGTCATCGTATGTTTACAGAGGTGTTCATTTAGACTTTCTCAATCACTTGCGGAAGTATTGACGCTTCCATTATCTGCATAGCATAAAGCAGTGTTTAAAAAAGTATCAATACGCACCCTGAGCCCTCCGTAGCCAGTTCGTAGAAGCTCGAGATAAGTATGGCGAGCATGGCAAGAGGGGACAAGTACTTCCAGCAGATCAGCCAGTAGATGCCAGGCCGCTGTCCAGTCATCAGCTCTATGTCATCCGCAAATCTGGAATGGGAAATAAACAAACATTAAAATAACGCTTGAACGCTTGGGTGTTAGGCTCGAACTAAGGTTTAGGTTCCGCACCTCAAAAGGAATAACCTAACCAACTTAGAAAAGTTGGAAAACCCCCGACATTGTCATTTCAGAGTTCAATATTTCAAAAAGTAACTAACCGATTTTAATGAAACTTGGCTAAGAACCATCTTGGTTAAACTAGCTTTCGATCGAAAAAAAACTGCATCGAAATCTGTATGTCCGTTTGGGAGCTACGAAGCCACAGACAGATACACAGGTCAGGTCAAACTTATAACACTCCTATGAACTAAAAACAATTACTTTGCTCACCCGCGACCACCGCACAAAGTCGCGCAAAGTTTGTGGTCGCGGGTGAGCAAAGTATGTAATGTAAAGTTGTTTTTAGTTCATAAATATGGACCTCCGCAAAGTAACGCCTGATTCAATAAATTATAACACTCCTCTTTTAAGTCGGGGGTTAAAAACGGAACCCTTATATGATCACTTTGTTGTCCGTCTGTCTGTCAAGACCCTTTCTCTCTGGAACGCGTGGAGGCAGCAAGCTGAAATTAATATCAAATACTCAAGCCTGCGGTCTTTTAAAGCTGTGAAAACAGCAAACTTCTAAGTCCATGCAATCAAAAGATACAGTCATTAATTAAAAAGGGTATATCTTTACAAAGTGCCATGGCATCAAAACCTAAAGGGTACTTCTAATTGTTCTAGAAACTTGAAATTTCGTATGAAGGTAGCTCTTGGGATTTTTTATAAAGTTGTAATGGTAAAGCCTACTAGGCCGTGCTAGTAAAGTTTTCCTTTTACATCCATTATACGAGTATGCACTACTAAGTTATTTTTTTTAACGTTTTCGCTGAAAGGGACCCGGACACTTGACTCTAACAAAAATGAGCACATCAAAGCTAAAAAAAAAATCTAAATATCAATCTCTTGGTCCGAACTACAACTTCGTTGCTGTCGGGTTTGAAACCTTGGGTCCATGGGGTCCCTGCGCTTACAAGCTTATTTCAGAGTTGAAAAAGCGCTTAGTCCATGCAACTTGTGACCAAAGGGCTGGCAGTTTTCTCTCTCAAAGAATCAGCATTGCTATTCAGCGAGGCAACGCTGCCAGCCACTATACCACGGGGGCCTTATTTAGATTAAATTTAGTTTTAAGTTTTAGTTTAGATTTAGTGTCATTGTAAATTGCTTTTATTATGTAAATAAATTTCTCATGTTAAAAAAAAGCTAAATATTTCGCAAACGGATACTTGAATGTAAGAATGGTGGTGACACACCCCCAACATTTTTGAAACACCTAAGTATCTAACGATTCTTACTCGACTATCACTCAAAGGTTGGCTGCTAGAGATCACTTAAAGGGATAAGTCCGCCTTTGCACTCGAATTTAATTGCTGTAACTTGTTTTTTTATCCGGTTTTTTTTACAATAAAGTGTTTACTTACGAACGACACCCCACACCATGGGGTACGTACGCGATAAAAAAGTCATCCCCACTTTATGTGTTAGAGGAGGTACCTACTTACCACAAAAAAAAACAACACTTTATTCTACCACTTTGCCGGCGTGACGTGATTAAATATATGCATATCCATGTCAAAACACAGAGCTAAGAGCTATAAGCCGTGAACAGATGGACGAAACGGACGCACGGACATGGCGTAACTACTTATAAGGGTTTCTGGTTGACTATGGAACCCTAGAATATTATACCATTTATTTACAGTCAGCAGCAGATACTTCTAAGCAACCGAAGCGCTCACAATGATCTGCACAAGCTCTTATGTCTATAACAATAGAGCCGTGCTTAGATCATTGTGACCGCTTCGGTTGCTAAGCAACCTAAGCGGTCACAATGGTCTGCACAAGCTCTTATGTCTATAACAATAGAGCCGTGCTTAGATCGTTGTGAAGCGTCGGTTGCTTACCTACTTTTGCTGCTAACTGTACTCTATCGTAGCGCTATTGAATATTTACCTATTTAAAATCAAATTTAAACCTCACTTTGTTTCCTAAAGTAAAAAGAGAAGATTTGTTAGACGGCTTCCGGTGAATCGTTTTTCCGTGCAGTAACTTTCGGCATTCGCGTTTTTCCGCGATCTTTTTGTTTCAACTAGCACAATTTCTTGGTCCGGCTGCAAGTATATTATAAATGATAATCGCAAAACTAGAAAACAATACACGATAATTGGCTAAACTATGACCCTCTAATTATACAAAAGATCACAGCCGTTTACGAATTAATTAAACAGGCTTCCGATTGAAACGTAATGGTCTGTTAGACGAAGTTTTGCTTGCAGAGGGACCGCTATAGAGGTGGCTATTAGTATATTGTAGAGAAGGGGTGTTTACCTGGGAGGCTAAATTATAACCTCAGAATACAGAACAAACCAGAAGCCCGATCAGTCATAACCGCACGTCGCGCACTGTGTCAATTGTTTACCCGACTGCGAAACGCAGAGGAGGGTAACGTGTTTATCAGCCTATGTATGTATGTGTGTATGTATGTATATATATGTATGTATGTTCCTTTGTGCCACTCTAGAGACCGAAAGCGTATTCCGATTTTAATAATTGTTACGTCAATCGATTCGTCTTAATCTTGCGAGTGTCACTAAAGGCATGACAGTAATTTATTTAAATCCGATATGGCGAAAATAAAATAAAAAATCGACAAACTATATTATAAGGGGTATCATTGAATAGGTATTTGAAAATCAACTTTATGTTTCTTTAATCATTTTTTTATTTTGAGTGACCGTTTAGCATCTATAACTGTTTATTATTGATTTCGCTACCCGTTTACACTTAAAATATATCATGTTCTGTTTTTTATAAACCCAACGGCATTTCTGCATGTAAGAATGACACGAGAAGGGATTAATTAGTATTGTCATTCGTACAACACGTCACGACACGCTGCGTGCTCGGAGATGACGACGCGAAACTACTCTATTAATTGGTATTGTCATTCGTACAACACGTCACGACACGCTGCGTGCTCGGAGATGACGACGCGAAACTACTCTATTAATTGGTACTGTCATTCGTACAACACGTCACGACACGCTGCGTGCTCGGAGATGACGACGCGAAACTACTCTATTAATTGGTATTGTCATTCGTACAACACGTCACGACACGCTGCGTGCTCGGAGATGACGACGCGAAACTACTCTATTAATTGGTACTGTCATTCGTACAACACGTCACGACACGCTGCGTGCTCGGAGATGACTGCGCGAAACTACTCTATTAATTGGTACTGTCATTCGTACAACACGTCACGACACGCTGCGTGCTCGGAGATGACTGCGCGAAACTACTCTATTAATTGGTACTGTCATTCGTACAACACGTCACGACACGCTGCGTGCTCGGAGATGACTGCGCGAAACTACTCTATTAATTGGTACTGTCATTCGTACAACACGTCACGACACGCTGCGTGCTCGGAGATGACGACGCGAAACTACTCTATTAATTGGTACTGTCATTCGTACAACACGTCACGACACGCTGCGTGCTCGGAGATGACGACGCGAAACTACTCTATTAATTGGTACTGTCATTCGTACAACACGTCACGACACGCTGCGTGCTCGGAGATGACGACGCGAAACTACTCTATTAATTGGTACTGTCATTCGTACAACACGTCACGACACGCTGCGTGCTCGGAGATGACGACGCGAAACTACTCTATTAATTGGTACTGTCATTCGTACAACACGTCACGACACGCTGCATGCTCGGAGATGACGACGCGAAACTACTCTATTAATTGGTACTGTCATTCGTACAACACGTCACGACACGCTGCGTGCTCGGAGATGACTGCGCGAAACTACTCTATTAATTGGTACTGTCATTCGTACAACACGTCACGACACGCTGCGTGCTCGGAGATGACGACGCGAAACTACTCTATTAATTGGTACTGTCATTCGTACAACACGTCGCGACACGCTGCGTGCTCGGAGATGACTGCGCGAAACTACTCTATTAATTGGTACTGTCATTCGTACAACACGTCACGACACGCTGCGTGCTCGGAGATGACTGCGCGAAACTACTCTATTAATTGGTACTGTCATTCGTACAACACGTCACGACACGCTGCGTGCTCGGAGATGACTGCGCGAAACTACTCTATTAATTGGTACTGTCATTCGTACAACACGTCACGACACGCTGCGTGCTCGGAGATGACGACGCGAAACTACTCTATTAATTGGTACTGTCATTCGTACAACACGTCGCGACACGCTGCGTGCTCGGAGATGACTGCGCGAAACTACTCTATTAATTGGTACTGTCATTCGTACAACACGTCACGACACGCTGCGTGCTCGGAGATGACGACGCGAAACTACTCTATTAATTAGTACTGTCATTCGTACAACACGTCACGACACGCTGCGTGCTCGGAGATGACGACGCGAAACTACTCTATTAATTGGTACTGTCATTCGTACAACACGTCACGACACGCTGCGTGCTCGGAGATGACGACGCGAAACTACTCTATTTAAGAGTAGTTTTAGTTGCCTCAGTTTTAGGGCGCTCGCGGGTTCTGGTTTGATCTGTATTCTGAGATTATAACAATACTGTAATGCTGTAAGATCATTGTCATCTTTTTTGCTATAAATTATGCTTGAAGTTGCAGAGTCGGGCACTAGGATCACCTTTCTTTTATTTACAAATGGCGTCCTGTAACCTTGAAATAAACTGAAACGCGATTATGTAGGAGTTTTTCGCAGGTACCAATAATTGCTCGGATGGCGTAGTTAGTGGCGCGTCACCACGGTTCGAGAATTTATTATTCTGGTCTTTCTGTATATTTACGTTTCAGTTTGAAATTTGCGAAATCCTGTAACCTTTAATTCAGGCAGTCGCAAACTGTTGCCGCCCTGCAGAATCGCTTGAGGAAGTACTGGCTTGACGGTTCCTCTTAATTGGATATTGTGTGTTCTCTAGTTCGTGTATGTATGTATTTTATATATATATATAGTATTAATTTATCGTTATGCTATTGGTATGTACTAGAGTGTATCTGTATTTCTATGTATGTGTATTTTAAATGCTTTTTGGGGAAAAAAGAGGGGTCACTACCTCGGAAAGCCGTCTTTTATCCTTTAATACAAGCGGGTAAAATCGCGTTTTATCCACTAGTGGGGAAAGTAATTTGACCTTGGAGTGGAGCGCGTTTAAGTAGCTTTTGACAGATGACAAAACGTAAAACGCTCATAATAATGGTTCGTTCGATATTAATTATCATTAAATAAATGATGAATGGTTTGAAAATTTAATAAAAAATACCAAATTTAGCTTTATTCTTAAAATTCTATAAGAAACATTTGTTTTTTCATAATGATGTTGGATATAACTCTGAACGCACAAGTTGAGTCGATGCAATTTCAAAACGTATCGTCAGAAATATCAACATTGTCAACAAAATTTTTCTCACCTACTCCGACTCACGTAAAAATACACAACTTCCAGAGTTTTCTGTTATAATGTCGTAAAAAAATAGTGATTCCAGTGATGGCGATTTATTTATATGAGCTGTTTTTTTGCATGTTGCGCTTTCCTCGCTACAGTGAGGTGAAAAGTTTTGTGTTACACACGGGTGCAAACGTATTTAACTTCTCGTGTGTTGAAACACTCGCTACGCTCAGGATTCTATTTTAGAACCACTCGCTTCGCTCGTGGTTCAACTATAGAATCCTTTCGCTTGCTTGTGTTTCAATTCCACACTCGCGAATAAAATACAACTTTGAACCCTTTTATAACAAATAACTATAGTTATTCAGGTTAAGTTCAGGTTCCGGATCCTTTTACTTCTATTTGTATGTCCACTTTTTTCTCTGATGTCCTGTCAATCGCCCGAAGGTTAACTGGTAGAGATCCCTTTAAGGGACAAGTTCGCCTTTGTACATTTGCTTTTGTTCTGTTATCTGTTATTTTTTTTTATTTTATGTGCAATAAAGAGATATACATACATACCTTTGAATTTCATCGAGCAGATTGAATTGTGTCTGGGTGACAGAGCTTAATCGGCTCGGAAAAGACGATGCGTGTGAAAATTCGAAATAAGGCGTATCGTATTCCCAGATAGACCTAGCTAGACCAATTTGTCGACCTAAAAACCCCCAGATAAGAAATTTCCTAGACATCGTTACGACCACGCCTTTCAGCGGCTAATCCATTTTTCGAAGTATCAAAACCTAATTTTAAACTCACGCCATAATTAATTTATTACACTCTTATTAACACTAACTTTAAAGGCAACTGCTTAATTAGAAGTAATGAAAGTAGCTCATTAGCCCGGCCTAATTACCATTCAGGTCAATAACCGACTTAACTTGCTAGGGAATAGGGAATTCGGAGCAGGAATAAAACTGCTACACGTTGGCTTCATTAACCGGATGATTTCAAGTTATTTTAATCAAATCAGGAGGGTAAATTTAACGTGTAAACTGTTTCACAGTATTCTGTCGTAATGAGATGGAGTTTTCATAGCAAAATAAATGTATCACTCACTTGGGTAGCCGCGTGTCAGCGAACCGAAAACTCAGCCGAAACGAGCGTTCTCAGAGGAAGGACTACGGATTAGTCCAGTGAAACATGTTTGGGGTATTTCAGTTAAAGTAATGCAATCTGTCATCCATATTGTGGCACCATATCTGGCCGTCGTGTTTAACAACTGCGTCGATGAGTGTGTGTTCCCTGACTTAATGAAGTACAGTAAAGTTATTCCTTTATTCAAAGCTGGCAGCTCATCTGAGCCTGGTAACTTTCGACCGGTTTCCGTGCTTCCTGTACTAAGTAAAGTGTTTGAGAAAATTATGCTAAATCAATTGCTTTATCACTTCAATATTAATGAACTATTTCACAGTCAGCAATTTGGGTTTACGAAGGGCCGCTCGACAACGGATGCGGCTGCAAATCTCATGAAGCACATTTATAACGCATGGGAACAATCGCAAGATGCAATAGGAATATTTTGCGACCTCTCCAAGGCATTTGATTGCGTGGAACACGAGACGCTTATCCGCAAACTTGAACACTACGGACTCACAACTAATGCACTGAACCTTGTTATGTCCTATCTCAGTCAGAGAATCCAGAAAGTAGACATACATAGAGTGCAGTCATGTGGATCACCGGTGAAGCTTGGAGTACCACAGGGCTCTATTTTGGGTCCGTTTCTCTTCTTGGTGTACATAAATGACTTGCCCCAGCTGCTAGAACACAAATGTGACATAGTACTGTTCGCTGATGATACCTCTCTCATTTTTAAAGTCAACAGGCAACAGGAAGATCAAAGTCACATCAATGAGACTCTAAGAGATGTGCTGAAATGGTTTACTGCAAACAATTTACTATTGAATGCAGCTAAAACGAAATGTATAAAATTTTCGTTGCCTAATGTAAGACAGGTTGACACTACTATCAGATTAAATGGAGAGAAGCTGAACCTCGTGGATGAGACTGTTTTTCTCGGGCTTACCTTAGATCGCAATTTGCAATGGAGCCCACACCTATCTGGTCTTGCTGGTAGATTGAGCTCTGCCGCTTATGCTGTACGAAGAATCCGGCAATTCACCAATGTAGAAACGGCGCGGTTAGTTTACTTCAGTTATTTTCACAGCATTATGTCTTATGGCATCCTAATTTGGGGCAAGGCGGCCGACATAGAGACAATCTTTATCCTGCAGAAGAGGGCGGTCCGGTCTATTTACAATCTTGGCTCCCGAGATTCACTTAGAGAACGCTTTAAAGAAATCGACATCCTTACAGTAGCTTCTCAGTATATATATGATGTAATATTGTATACACACAAGAACATCAAATCTTTCAAGAAAGTGTCGGATGTGCATGGTTTCAACACTCGGAATAAGCATAAACTTGCCGTCCCTAAATTTCGTCTACGAAAAGTCAGTAAGTCTTTTTTGGGAAATTGCGTGAGGTTCTACAATAAAGTGCCTGTAGATGCATGGGAATTGCCTCACAATTCATTTAAAAGATACATAAAGACCGCTCTCTTGAAAAAAGCATACTACAAAGTGGATGAATACTTATGTGATGGCACCACCTGGCCAAGGTTGAAAACAGAAGATAATTAGGACATCAATGTGACTTGGCTGCGTCCCGAAGATATTCGTGTATGGTGTCCGGCTCTGTTGCCGTTGTCCGCTGCGTACTAATTGTAATACAATTGACAAAAATAATGTTTTATTTATTTGACATGATGACATGAAATGTATATTTCATAAATTTTTGTTATTTGACATTTGGAGACCATATACATCTCCAGTTTATGTATATGTATTATTATACTTATTATTTGACCGTGGAGGCGTTTTACACCTCTGCTGATTTTAATTTAGTTTAAATTGACCCTAGAGACTATACATCTCTAAGCCATTTAGATTAAGTATTATATTATAGTATTAATTCTGGGACCCTATACATCCCTTTGTAATTTAAATTTTCACAGATATTTGACCTGGAGACCCTATACATCTCCTGCTCAAATAAAACGTGCCAGTAAAGTAAAGTGTTCTGGTTTTGCTGTTTTAATAATTACTTTTTACACTTGTTTCTAAAATGCGGTATTTTTTTTTTCTCTCTTAATCTTTTAATGACAGAGTGAGGTTTCTTTGTGTGGTTTGTCTGTGGTTGCGTATTGTAAGAGCTAATGTAACTTGTTTTTAGAAAAAATGACTTTGTGCCAAGTTTCTTGCGGCGCATTCTTCTTGGCAATCATGGTCTTTACGAAAGCGCTGGTAGACTCAAAAAAATGACGTGTAAAAGAGCATTCAACTGCCTATTTGCTGAATAAAATTTTGAATTTTGAATTTTGAATTTTGAGCTAAATGTATTGGGTACGATGGGCACTTGGGTAGCCTGGGTGTCAGCGAACCGAAAACTCAGCCGAGGCGAGCGCTCTCAGAGGAAGTATTACGGAGTATTCGGAAACATGCTTTACTATAGGTAGGTATGTACTTAACTTATACAGGGTTCGTTTTAAGGAAACCGTCGAGAATTCAGCCCGGGGTTTAGTAGGTTTTTTTTTTGAAAAATAAAAATAGGAAAGATTCTCCCTAACAATGTCAACCAGCAGAGGGTCGAGCACGACAAGATCGAAATCGAGAAACCTCATACTAAATTTTAGTTCCAAATACGCTCACGAGCGGGCGCTGTTCCAAACGTCATACAAACTCGCTAACGTTTACTATTCGATTTTACGTGACGCAGGATTCGTAAAAGTCGTGCTCGACCCTCTGCAGAGGCAATGAATGTAGGTATGGAAGATTTTTTGTTGTTTATTTTTTGTTCTGTTGTTTTGTTGTTCACTTAGACTTACTCAGCCCCTGGCTGAATTCTTGACGGATTACTCGTTAATCCTGCCGCTAAGCAGCAGTGCTTGCACTGTTGTGTTCCGGTGTGGAGAGTAAGACAGCCGGTGTAATTACGGGCACAAGAGGCATTTCATCTTAGCCCTCTAGGTTGGCAACGCATCTGCAAACCCTCCGGAGTTGCGGGTGTCTATGGGCAGTGGTGATCACTTACCATCAGGTGACCCACTTGCTCGCTTGCCTTCCTCGTTGTAATTAAAAAAAAAACCTATATGTACATTTGATGGATCAGTTTATGTCTCTATCATTGAATCTCGATTAAAGCTTCTTTACTTACACTGTTTCCAAAATAAATGGCGGGAAATACACACACATACGTGTTGTACCCATAATCCTAGTATTATAAATCATACAGTAAATGTCAAAGGTTGAGTAAGGGGGCGTTGACACCACGGCCCGGAAAGGTATAACAAATGGTCTGTGTCAAGTACGACCTTTGGGGGTAGTGGGTGCACGCCTTTAGTTAAGGGCTGACACTTAATCATATCAATATTATTCATCAACAATTTCTAGAGATCAAATGCGTGAATTTCATAGGAATCTGGTTGAACCCTAGAGAGTTTGAATGTGTGTCTGAAGATGTATATTTAAGAATGTCTGCACATGTAGCACGCGCGCCATTTTGTCGCTTGTCGCGCAGTGCCTCCCTTTCATAGTGATGGAATCAGTTAAGGACGCATGCACTGAGCGACAAGCGACAAAATGGCGCGCGTGCTAGCCCCCCTGGGCCTTCTTCAATGACGGCTAATCACGAGTTAAAACTCCGCCAGGATCCTAGTGGCGTGTAAGGTCTATCTGTCATTCTCATTCTTCATTGCTGGAAGTTGACAGGTAGACCTCACTCGACACTAATGCTGATCCTGGAGGTTTTTTGGCTCGTGGTAGCACTCATTTGTTTTATTGTACAGGCTTTAGTATAGTCGTCCCACGAGTTATCAGGGTTACCTGCATAAGATATTAATTGGCAACGCAGAAAAATCACGCTGTTATAATACTTTTTTCATGTCACTCAGATATTTCTTTAATTAAAAATAATAATGATAGTAGCAATCAAAATTTGCTGTTTTTTTTTTTTAAATATGGCTATGTCCATTGGAGGACAATTTTGCCAATGTTTAGTAGGTTTTGCCGTTGTACAGAAAAAAATCTAAAAAACGAAGTATGAGATGTATTTTAATGGTGGATGGTGATTGGTGAATGAACGATGATCTGTTTAATGTTTAATCTAATCAAAAGTTCAAAACGTGTTGTTTGACTATAAATAAGTGTTGCCATAAATAAATTTTAGATTTCTACTGTTCGATTTCGTTGCAGAGTTATTGTGGGACGACTATAGTAGGTCAATTGGTATAAATTGCCCCATGATATTGTGTGTATTGTTGAATGAAAAATAAGGAGAGGCCATTTTCAAAGCACCAAGACCATAATTCGACGTGCTAGTAGTAGTCGAATAGTAGTTTAGTAGAATAACTGATACCACGTTGACTTGGTGCCACGAAAATGGGCTCGTAGAAAGAGTTCCGAAACGCGTCAGCGTGTAGCAGTGGTGGTGATACTTGGGTCTGTGTAACATGTGTTGATGTCGCGTGGCATTCGAGGGGAGGTGTTACATAATATGTAGCTACCTTGCACATGTGGTCGCGTGTGAGCATAGTTATTAATTGTTTTTAGTTCATTCATGTACGAGGGCGGGATGATAAGTAACTAGCCTTAGGTATTTAAAAAGTTTTAATTAAAAAAAGAACTTTCTCATTTTTAAAAATATGTCTCTGGCTATCTCTGTTCTAAATTTGAATTTGGTGGCTTGAATATTTTATTGACTTTTTGGCATTTCAAAATACATTGTGTCTGTTGTTTTTCAAAATTGATAAAATTGAACAAAGAGCGGTGATTAAGTTTCTTTATGTGAAGGATATGAAGGGGCTTGATATTTATGAAGAGTTAAAGAATGTTTTGGGTGAATGTGCTCTTTCTTACGCCACAGTAAAAAACTGGGTGGCTGAGTTTAAACGCGGCCGTACAAGTGTCCAAGATGAAGCCCGCCCCGGACGTCCAAAAATCGTCACGACTCTGGAAATGGTGTCCAAAGTACATGATATAATTTTAGCAGATCGACGATTGAAGCTATCTGAAATAGCTGACACTACAGGTATTTCGAAAGAACGGGTACATAATATCTTAAGTGACGAATTAAATATGAAAAAGTTATCCGCCCGTTGGGTGCCGCGTTTGCTTACGCACGATCAAAAAAGAATTCGGGTGCAAAACTCGAAGACATGCTTGGATCGTTTTCAGGGAAATAAAGCAGATTTTATATGTTGATTTATAACAACAGATGAAACATGGGTTCACCATTACACGCCAGAATCAAAAATTCAATCAAAACAGTGGACTGAATCTGGGTGTTCGGCTCCTAAAAAAGCTATGGCTGTAAAGTCGGCTGGAAAAGTGATGGCTTCTGTCTTCTGGGATGCAAATGGAATTTTGATTATAGATTACCTTCCCAAAGGTCAAACTATTAATAGAGAATACTACGCTAATCTTTTAGATAAGCTTTATCAATGTATTCAGCAAAAACGACCAGGTTTAGCGAAAAAAAAATCATCTTCCATCAAGACAACGCAAGGGTTCACACTTGTGTTAAGGCTATGGCAAGAATCAACGAATTGAACTATGATTTGCTGCCCCACCCACCTTATTCGCCTGATCTAGCACCATCAGACTTCCACCTTTTCCCCAAGCTAAAAAAATTTTTGGGTGGACAGAAGTTTGCCACAAATTATGAAGTTATTGCCGCCGTAGAAGAGTATTTTGCCGGTCTTGAAAGAAGTCATTACAGCTTTAGAACGAACATGGAACAAATGCTTAGAGGTACATGGAGAGTATGTTGAAAAATAAAATAATTTTTTCTTGCCAACCTAAGTATTTTTATATTAGGCTAGTTACTTATCATCCCGCCCTCGTACCTAAGTATAGAAGCTGGTGCAGCGGCAGAAATGGCCGAAAATAGAAAAAAATCTAAATATCAATCTCTCGGTCCGAACTACAAATTCGTTGCTGTCAGGTTTGAAACCTTGGGTCCATGGGGTCCCGGCGCTTACAAGCTTATTTCAGAGTTGAAAAAACGCTTAGTCGATGCAACTTGTGACCAAATGGCTGGCAGTTTTCTCTCTCAAAGAATCAGCATTGCTATTCACCGAGGCAACGCTGCCAGCCTTTTGGGCACCATGCCACGGGGGCCTTATTTAGATTTAATTTTGTTTTAAGTTTTAGTTTATTTAGTGTTAGTTTAGATTTAATGTCATTGCAAATTGCTTTTATTATGTAAATAAATGTATTCCTTAGTTTTTAGTATAGAATATGGTATGTATGTTATAACGGAAGTAATACTAGTGGAGGACCCTTAAAACTTCAGAGTGGAGCAATTCACTTATCTAGAAAAGTGCTTATGGCATATTTCGATAAAAATCAAGCAGCATATAACATTTACGAGACCCTTTTACCCTTGCGTTCAAGAAAGGGAGCCGTCTTAAAAATGTTCAAGTTTCAAAACTTCGTGTTGAGACTTTTCGGTTTTTTATGGAGTACTCGATAATTTATAAGCGTGAAACGCTGCATATGTTGAGCTTTGGTCTGAGGGATGAAACTAATTTTGAAAGCTCAGAATACAGAATAAACCAAACTGAAGCCAACCAATACCAAAGTCACACTAAGACGAAACTGTCACACAAATGCCAAAAACAAGCACACAATCAACAGACACTGTGTATTTTGCACAGACTTAATGTTAGATTTTGGCTGAGGAGAAATCGCACGTTAACATCTCCATTCCTTTCCTGCTCTAGGTATATAAGGTTATATTAATCACAAAAACAGCGACCTCACGACAGACATATTGGTCCGCCTTTAGAAAAAAAAATACCTAAGCGACAACCTTTTTCCTGTGTGTAATTCGAACAAAATACGCCCACAAAACTCTTAATCATATCGTTAAGTTTGCAAACTGCCGAATTGTGGGTTGTAGGTAAATGCAATTTCAGCATCACAACATTCCGGGGGTGAAGTTATTTGAATCGTGACCTACATCCGGAAATGTTTGGAAAACCATTCAAGTATTATAAGGGGAAGAGATGGCTGCGATTGTGTGGAAACCTCAGCCTGTGTTAGTAGAGCATATTTCACACGCTTAACTTTTATTAAGCATGCAAACTTGTTATTCTTTTCTATACGACAAGGAAGGCAAACGAGCAAGTGGGTCACCTGATGATCAGTGATCATCACTGCCCATAGAAACCACGCAACCCCGGGGGGCTTGCAGATGCGTTGCCAACCTAGAGAACTAAGATGAAATGCGATCGAAACGTTTGTTACTAGGTAAAATTTATTTTATTTTACACATAGGCAACTATTATTACAGGTTAGCTATAAACCTTAATGCTTATTGCCTAAAATTTTACACTAGGGACGCGAAAATATAACTGATAATTTACGTACTAAAAGTACGACGCGTGTGTTGTCACGTCAAACCTACGCTACATCCATTATTTATTTATTTATTTATTATCGCTACAACTTGTAATAGCTCCCAAAGTTTGTTTAAAACCTCCAGCATATTGTCGGAACTTGGGAGTTTCGTGTATATTTGAGACTGGCCACAGCTTACGAAACTGTAATTTAATAACGTCGTTAAGCTTAAGGTCAAGGGTAGTTTACTATTTAATCTTAGTCTTAATCCAAGTTATCTGTTAGCAATTACCAGAATGGTTTTAAGGTTCTCAGTATTATTACGAACTTATGCTCAGGAACAAAATTTTCGGCCAGAGGACTTTCAAGGAATAAAAGCACTAATCAATAATCACTATAATTACAAAATAAATACAATTTCCAATACAATATTATACCTAAGAAACAAAATCTAAGAACCCGGTCTCGAGAGACGTCTTTGTGACCGCAGATTACGATAGTAGCGCATGAAGGAAATGTACCATAAAACCAGCTAACACAGTACCAACTGACCTTTTATAGCTAGAAATGTTGTATCACCTTACTTAAAAGGAATGTATTCAATAAGCTAAAGCACTAGATAGGCAAAAGGTATGTTGTCCCGTATGTCTGGACCAACTGTACAAATTATGTCAGTTATCAATGTCAATTCGGAGTCAATTGCTGACTTGAAGAGCTTTTGTTTTAGCGCGCTTCATATTGGCAAAGAAATGTAGTTTGAATTGTCATTGTAAACCGTCAATTGTTAAGTTGGTGAAATAGGGGCCAGGTTTATGTTTGTAAATAAGTATTGATAGGTATTATTTTTATATCCACTCACCTTTTAACTCCATACACGTAAGCAATCCCGATGCACTCGCAAAACGCTATGATCAGCAGCGGAAAATTCCCGCTGTACATGTCGAAAAGCAGAAAAATATAGCTTCCAGCTCCATGGGCGAACGCCATAGACATCAAACAGCAGGTCAGGCATATCCCTCCAGTCAAGTACTCCTTCCTTAAGTTAGGGAATAGCTTCATATCCACTATAGAAGTGACGACTCCTTCTAGGGTTCCGAATTGCGAGTCGATGCCCAGGGTGAACAGCATGAGGAAGAAGAGGATGGACCAGAACTGAGCGCCTGGGAACTGGTTGATGGCTTCCGTGAAGATTATGAAGGCCAGGCCTGTGCCTGACGCGGTCTGGAAAAACACAGAGATTATTTAGTAAATCGATAAGGTAAACGTCCCAAGATCCGTAGAAGAACTGAAGTCACTTCTCCCCCCCGTGTCTACCATATATCTAAAGGGGAATCTTAAGTTGTTTTTCTAACCCCCTTGTACTGTTTTGTGGTTTACAATAAAGAATATTTGTATTGTATTGTTGTCACTGATATAGCTCAGCAACTTGCACACCTTAAGTGGCAGTGGGCGGAGCACATTGCTCGTAGAACTGATGGCCGTTGGGGGCGTAAGTAGAGAGGCGACCGCGGGAAGACGAAGTGTTGGTAGGCCTCCCGCAAGGCGGACGGACGATCTGGTGGACTAGTAAAGATCGCGGGAAGACATTGGCTGCAGGGTAGCACAAAACCGATCCTCGTGGAGATCCTTGGGGAAGGCCTATGTCCAGCAGTGGACGCCTTCCGGCTGATATGATGATGATGATGATGGTGAAACGTCCTAATGATTTACACGTTATAATTGTCACCCAGCTTGTCGTCTTTATTGCAGCTTAAAGGTGTCAGCTATTGAGACAGTGTCAGACACCTTAAGTACCTATAGATTTTATAGATCAGGTTATATTCAAATTCGTGTAAATTCGTATTTTAATCTCTTTCTTTGACATAAGAAGGACCATTGTCAGCCGAAGTGTTGCTAAAATCCGAATCCTATTCTAAATGTTCATGGACTGTACGAGCTTTCATTTAAACAAGACTTCTCACCTAACCTGACGAAACTTAGCTTTCTAAGAACCATCTCATAAAGTTAGCTTTCGATTAAAAAATCCGCTGCTAAATCCGTTCATCTGTTTAAAAGCTACGATACCACATACAGATACATACACACACAGACACACAGGTCTAACTTATGACACCTGGCTGCCTTTTTGCGTCGGGGGTTAAAACTTGAAAAAACCAAACACCATCCATTCCACACCAGTAGCTCAATAGAAAACTTTAGAAAGGTACGTAAAAGTTACGTTACGTAAACTAAACGTACGTTGTCCCCGGAATAGATTGAATTTTATTAACGCCTGCATTGTGTGGGTTTTGCATATCGATTCAGAAGGGTTGACCGCGCAGCCAGCGTGGGCGAGCCCAGTGCTTCACATAAATGTATAGAGACTGGACAGATACATAATGTATATTGAGCTGTTAACTGGGATAAAGGCTCTTTCGTTATTGGCAGTATAGAAGGGCAATAGAATCCTAGCCAACTTAGAAACTTAGCTAAGAACCATCTCGATTAACTAGCGTTTGACTAAAAAAACCCTCATCCAAATCGGTTCATCCGTTTGGGAGCTATGATGCCACAGACACAGATACATCCATACACAGATACACAGGTCAAACTAATAACACACCTTGTTTGCGTCAGGGTTAAAAACGGAATGGTTTCCTTACGAGGTTATTAGATTACGTTACGACCAGTCAGCATTAAAAGTAGCTTCATAATAAGTAAGCGACAAGTTCACAATGACAGGAGTGTGTAAAACTGTAAGACAGCCGGTGTAATTACAGGCACAAGAGGCATCTCATCTTAGCTCTCTGTTGGCAACGCATCTGCAAACAGCCCGAGGTTGCGGGTGTCTGTAGGCAGTGGTGATCACTTACTAACAGGTAACACGCTTGGTCATTTGCCTTCCTCAACGTATAAAAAAAACGCTTCGGTTGGTTAACTACTTGTTGCTGACTGTACTTGTACTTATTGAAGGTGACGGCTTGACCAAAAAACTTGCGATCTGAATCTTTCTTATCACCATCTGTTACACTTTTTTATTTCCGTCTAGGCAAGAAGTAGGGTTTACTGCAAACGTAACGAGTAGCAGTCGTTACTTACTGCTTGGGATGGCGTAAAACCAGACTGGTGTCAAGACAGACAAAATTATCATTCCCCTTTTAGTTGTTAAAGCTTTTACGAGTATTTATATCAAAGAGTGAAAATAATGTTAACTTAACACTGTTCCAATAAGCGGGGTAAAAAGCCTGTCAACTTTATCGTGTAAATAAAAAACTCCACTCACATTATCAAGCTCCTTCTGCAAGTCGCATTCAGGCAGCGTCGGCATGACCAGCTTGGTCAGATTCCCGTTCAGGTCCACAGTAACCATCTGCCCGGCTTCAGGCAGTACCATGGATCTATATGCTGACCCAAACATATTCAGCAGAGTCTCGTTCCTCACATCCAGACATTTCTCATACACCATAGTAGCTTTGAAACCAATGATGGAGAAGACCACGATGCCAGCGAACATAGAAGTTAAGCAGTTAGTCATGGAGACCATGATAGCGTCCCTGTAGCAGTTATTGTCTACGGGATTGTAAGAAGAAAACGCTATCAAGCCACCAAAGGCTAGACCAAGAGAAAAGAAGATTTGTGTGCCAGCTTCAAGCCAGACGACGGGATCTAGGATAGTATGCCATTTCGGCGTGAAGAGATGTATTAAGCCGTCTCCCATCCCTTTTAGAGTTATGCCTCTAAAGAAGAATATAACAAGGACGATGTAGGGGAAGGTGGCGGTTACGTAGACGACTTTTCCTGAGGAGGCGATGCCTTTGATCATGCAGAGGTAGACCAGGATCCAGGCGATGACGAGGGCGAGGGCGATCTTGTAGTTGAAGGTTTGGGGGTGGTTGATGTCTTCTGATATTTGGAGCGTCGTCCGGTACCAGAAGTACTGGGTTGGGCTACTTAACTGTAACAAAAGGAAACAGACGCTAAGTGTTTATTGAAGAAAACTTAAGAGAGAAGTTAGGGATAATATTTTATCTATACACGTATCATAAGTCCTCTATAATGGGTGCAGAAACCGTAGCAAATGACCAGCTCAGCAATTTCAAATTCGATGTCGTTGAGAGTTTCATAATAAATATCATTGTGTGTAGATAAAGTAATAATAATAATAATAATAAATCATTTATTCAAACAACAAAGATCCAATTTTTGTTAGTAGTTTACTTAAGACTATGTTAGTATTCATACTTGACAAGTGACATTGTATTACTAATTAAATGTTGCATTAGAGAGCACTCATTTCTCACAGCTATTGTCTTCAGGAGGCTGTTGGTGCTGCCACGTATTCTTGTCAGAAGCGATGCCATTTTTTTCCGTAGTACAGCACTAAAACTGTCTACTCTTGCTTCGGCAAACATGGCGGACGCACTGCAGAACCGCGGCAGCCCCAACAGCGCCCTGAAGGCGTTGTTGTACTGGACGCGCTGGGAGCCGACAGAGCGCTGCGTGCAGCTCGCCCACAGGTCACCCGAGTATAATGATGTGCAGTATGCTCTGAAGAGCGTTATTTTAACTGCACCCGTAAGCACCAGCAGGTTCGCCCGCATCGCCAGCGCCCTGCGTTCCCGTTCAACATCGATGTCATATTTTAAGTTGTCAGTTAAATAATGACCTAAATATTTAACTTGACTAACTCTTATATTTTTGGTAAATTCACCGAAACATGAATACACAGAAAAAAACCAGAAAAATACCAACCCCGGGAATCGAACCCGGAACCTCGACACTCCCGGTCGCGTGCCCACCCTTACACCAGAATTGTGGTATTAGTAATTGATATTCACGGGAAGACCGTAAAAATAAAAAATAAAAATTGGAAAAAATAAAAAAATACAAAAAGATTTTCCAATTGAGATCATGAATTGACTAACTCTGTTAACAGGAGTCTCGTTCAGTAAAACAGGGAGTGTCAAATCCGGAGCCTTTCTGCCTGGTGCCTTGAATGTCATATACACTGTCTTGCTCAGGTTGTACACAAGTCCGTGAGAAGTAGCGTATTTTTGACATATGCTAAGTAACTCGTTGAGCGCATTCACCGAGGGAGCCAGCAGCGCCATGTCATCGGTTGTTTACACTAACTCCGTCTATAAAACACCCCGCATGAGTCCCGCTGAGTTCCTCGATCAATGCGTTCATGTACAAATTAAATAGCTTAGGCGATGTTAGCCCCCCTTGCCTCACACCACATTCTAATAAATATGGTGATGAAAGTGCATTCGCCCACCTTACACCATTCACTTGATTTCCATACCAAAATTTAAATATGTTGAGTAAATCTGTTATCAACCCTGTCTTCTCTAATTTATCCCAAAGTATGTCGTAGCTGACCAGGTCGTAAGCCTTCGACAGATCCAGGAAACAGCCAAATTCTTCTTTTTCTATCCGTGTAATACCTGACAGCATGCTTCAACACCACAATGGCGGCTTCCGTGGATAGCCCAGGTCGAAAGCCAAACTGGGCATCATGCAGCTGTAAGTGACCGTTCAAGTACGTGTCGAGCACGCTGTCAAGCACCTTCGCCACGTTAGTGGCCAAAGAAATGAGTCTATAATTCGACCTGTCAGATGCGTCGCCTGTTTTATTTTTTATTATAGGCACTACCACAGTACGCATTAGCAAGGGAGGTAGGTACGAATGGCTGAGACTGCTGAGAGAGTAATGTATGCAACTATACATAATTAGGCCTTAAAACACTCGTGTGATGTTATTATAAAACTCGGCTTCGGCTCGTTTTATAAAACCACACTTGTGTTTTAAGGACCCTCATTGTGTAACAGTTGCATAAACTACTATACAAGGTCTAGCTGATGATTGAATAATGGACATCGAGTACCAATTTTGAGACCAATATGCTAAGGCTTCACGCCTAACAGAGTTTGAAAGCCAGAAGCAAAAGTTGACTTTCATGTGGCCTGCTAACAACATTGGGGCCATTATTAGATTAATCGGTTTCGACGCCGGATCTCGTTCCTGCCATCAATCGCGCGAAAATGTTTCCGTCGCGGAAAATATAAGCCTTGATCAAGTAACATCAGCGAGATGGTACTGTATTTTGCGGTTGGTACGGCCTTGTGCAAGATCCCTCCGGATTGCTCCCACCATCATACTCACTATATCCCGCCGCTAAGCAGCAGAGATTGCACTGTTGAGAGGCACAAAAGGAATTTCATCTCAGTCCTCTAGGTTGGCAATGTACCTGCATTCTCTCTGGTGTTACAGATGTCTATGGGGCAGTGGTGATCATTTAAGTGGCCCAATTGCTCGTTTGCCTTCTTCTTGTAAAAAAAAATTAAAACTGTATACAGAAAGGACATCCGCTCTTCATTGGTATCGTTTTCGGTCGCATCGTAGGCAACGACTGACTCGACTGAGTGTATTTTGTATGTACTCAGGTAGTTATAGTTGGGCTGACAATGCCTCATTTTTACAGCTCTTGGGAGTTACGAAAAGAGAAAAGGTCCGAGAATGTTATTTAGGGCATAACAGCCAAGTAAGCTTGCATGTTATGACTTATGACCCTAAGATAATTGTTACGTGCAGGTGATTAAAATATTTCCCATTCGAAGTTCCCAATCCGCACTGGGCCCGTTTGGGAACTATAGCCCAAGCCCTCGTATCCTGAGAGCTGTGCCCAGCATAACGTAAAAAAAGGCTGGTATCATTGACTTACTAATACCATGGACTTAGGGTACAAAATTCACGAAAAATTTGTCCTAGTACATCACGGCATTTGGCGATGACAGCCATACGTTATCGCGCTGTCGTTCGACCAAACTAAGACTAACTAACGCTCGATTCTTCGAGTCTTTTTTGCAAATTAGCGGTCTTTTGGTGTCCGACCCGAAGTTCATGGTGTTGGTAAGTCAATGGCTGGTTACGATGAACAGTAAGTATATGATTTCTGTGAGCATATTTAGGCGCTATGATGTAAGTAATGTGGCGTTTCACAGTCCCTTGTGTGTTCGTAATAAATTGTACCAATTAAACTCGTTCTCAGATGAGCTGGGGATTATTATGAGGCTTTGTGCGCGTGGCAGCGATAAATTAAGCTTATTCACGCATGCGCTGGACTGACGCATGACTTGCAAGAAATTACCAAGACTGTGTGTGGTTGGTATGGACTTAATCAATGGCGTATGTCACGACATAGTTTGTGTATTTATTCTTACTCGCTAACTACCATTAGTATATTTTATCAACTGTATAATTAAGCAAATTTGACCATAACGAAATTTCATCATCATTATCTTTAGGAGAAGAACTGTTGTCGTTGCAGATCTGTCAACATTTTTTTTAATGGGAGTTAATTCACCTTTGTTGCTGTCAGGTTTGAAACCTTGGGTCCATGGGGCTGGCAGTTTTCTCTCTCAAAGAATCAGCATCGCTATTCAGCGAGGCAACGCTGCCAGCTTTTTGAGCGCCATGCCACGGGGGCCTTATTTAGATTTAATTTAGTTTTAAATTTTGGTTTATTTAGTTTTACCTTTTTTTTTTTTTTTTACTTTATTAACATAATAAAAGCAATTTACAATGACATTAAATCTAAGCTTAAACTAAATAAACTACAACTTAAAACTAAATTAAATCTAAATAAGGCCCCCGTGGCATAGTGCCCAAAAGGCTGGCAGCGTTGCCTCGCTGAATAGCGATGCTGATTCTTTGAGAGAGAAAACTGCCAGCCCTTTGGTCACAAGTTGCATCAACTAAGCGCTTTTGTAACTCAGAAATAAGCTTGTAAGCGCTGGGACCCCATGGACCCAAAGTTTCAAACCCGACAGGAACAAAATTATAATTCGGACCGAGAGATTGATACTTAGATTTTTTTCTATTTTCGGCCGTTTCTGCCGCCGCACCAGCTTTTTGTGTGGTTCCCTGGAGATGTGAGGGTGCTACTGTATCGACACAGGTCGCATCCCAAACCAGAACCCTACCCATTCTCCAGGGAATCAGAGACATACCGTCCGGCCTTTTGCCATCGTCGCGGGCAATGCCGCTTGGCTCCAAAATGGCCGGCACGTTCGCAGAGGCAAGAGCCCGGCGGATTATGTCATTGAGCGCGGCATGACGGGAGAAACGGCCGGCGCTCTTTTGACAGGAAAGACCATGGTGTCCCGTTTCGTCCACATTGGTGCCACAGAGGCAACGGTGTGGTGAACACAGCGCAACACCCAGTCTTAGCCCGACTGCAATTCTCAGTGTTTCAGGCTCAAGAAAGGTTCCGGTGTTAACGGAAGGATAAGCATGAAGCCAGTCACCGGATTCCTTTCTTGCCACAGCCAAAAGCCTTGCGCGGTCTGGGCCTGAACTGGAACTGAGAATATTAAAATAAGTTAATTTGGATAGTGTGTCATCCCAGCTCCGTTGGAAATTTGGATAAGCGGGAGGATTTTCACCCGGACAAGCCATTAGCCAAGCATTCCTAGCATCGACCAAACCCGTCGTCTCGTAGTTTGAAGGACAATCCTTTAGGATTTTACCTACGAGGGTGGACGTGCTGTGGACAGATGATAGGAACGCTGGTAAAGCAACACTAGAAATTTTGCGGATACCTAGCCCACCATATCTGATAGGAAGGGAAGCCTGGGTCCAAGATTGCCCATTGAATTGTAAGTTAAGTATAGATTCCAAAGAAGTTTTCATAAGGGAATCAATTAAGGTCAGAGAATTTTGATGTTTCCAAAAGGGACAACAACGAAGCAAATAAGTAAATTTTGGCACAAAAAGGCAAAATTTTAGTATAGTGATAGCAGTGTGAGCACTGATTTCCAGCAGCCGGTCTGCAGAATTTTGAAATTTTGAAACAGTTTTTGCGATTAAATCTGGAATGGCATCGTCGAAGATTGGTGACCCTAGGAGGCTTAAGTTTTGCTTATCGACAATTTTGATATTTGGACAAAGTAAATTAAAATGTTGGAAGAGATCGGATCGGATCGCGTTGTTTATGAACAGTTCGCATTTATTAAAGTTTAGATCTAAACCAATGGCCTTAAATTTATTTATAATTTCTGAGAGATCTGAAAGTACCGTAACTGCATCACCTCCTAGGGAACCATCATCAAGATACCATACGTTAAATTTGGACTTTAAATTTTGAATGATGGGGTTAATGGCTAAACTGAAAATGGCTGGTCCGAGGGGATCACCCTGCTGACAGCCGACTTCAGAAGATAATTCGTTGCTTTTGTACATTAATTTAGAAGGTTCATGATAACAGTTAAGTAGGTAATTATAAATTTCCGGAATATTATTCCTAATTTCTGTGAGCAAGGTGTCCCTGTTTACCGAATTAAATGCATTTTTGACGTCAATTTTGAGTAAAACCTCACACTGATCGTTATTAAGGTAGGTGCGCAGGGCATGGACTGCCGCTTCGCACCCACCTTTAGTACCGAAACCTAATTGAATTGGTTCAAACTGAGGTTGCAATTTTGAAACTATGTGACGAACTGAAATTTTAGAAGTTAATCGCCGAAATGTAGAGCCGACCGCAATGGGTCTGACACCTCCGTCTTTTTTAGTGAGCGCAATTAGGTTGGCTCCATAAAGAACGGGAACTATTTCGGGATTAACATTGCCAGACAGCATGAGGTTTATTAATTTTGTTAAAGCGAGGATTAAATGTTTGCCTGCGTCGCCCACACAGTGAGAGGTAAGGTCTTTTAGGTGTTGGGGAGCAAGTCCGTCAAGACCTGCTGCAGAACCGGTTTTAAATGAATAGATTGCATTCACTGTGTCTTTCTCGTGAATGTTTAAACAAACATCGGGCGACGTAGGCGGGTCCAAAAAGTATGCGTTTGTAGGAGCTCGAGGGTGTTTAGTTTGTAAGGCCGAGAGTGTGTCGCTATTATCTGGAGATAGTACGTCACTGGAAAAAAGTAACCGCGCGGCCCCCTTCAGGTCTCCGTCGCTAACTTTAGATTCCACTTTGTTTTTAAAATAATTTTGATTGCTATTTTTGCCTGTACTAAAAACTGTAAGGCAAGGCGGTGAATAATTGGAACAATTGTTTTTTATTTTTTGGGTAAGAGAAATCTTAGACGATTTATCGTCTTTAACGTGAAGTGTATTAAATGGGAAAAGTAACAAATTCTGCCAGTCCGCATAGCTATTATTGTCCAAACATTTCGTTATAAGTTGAGCCAAATGAGTAGCGACGGAGATCCGGGCGCCACGGGGAATTCTTTTTACCACCTTAACATTGTTTTTTAAGTGGCTCAAATGCAGATGGAAGGGAATAGTGGGTGGATTAGTAGGAGTACGGTTTGTATTTGGGGAGACAGGATTTATGTACAAGGGGGGGGCATTCTGACTTAAACATTTGTGCAATTTGGATTTGTGAATATTCAAACCTCTACTACTACTAAATGTTCTACTGCATATTGGGCATACTGACACCTTCAATCTTAACACGTAGCAATAAAGGTGACAGACATGGTGTCAATTATTGGAATTAACGTCTTAGAGAGGACTTATGATATATGTGTAGATAAAATTTGATACCTACAGTTCTCTCTCACTCTTTCATTTATAGGATACTAGCTGTAGTCCGCGCCTTCGTTCGCGTAGATTTCGGTTATCGCTATCCCGCGGGAACTATATAACTTTCCCGGTTTAAAATATTATAGCCTATGTTATTCCTCAATATTCAAACTATCTTCTTACCAAATTTCATCTAAATTGGTGAAGCGGTTTTCCCGTGAAGAGGTAACAAACAGACAGACAGAGAGACAGAGTTACTTTCGCATTTATAATATTAGTTAGGATCTTTTAGTCATAGAACTCAGGTAAGACCCAATACCTAACCCTTCTTCATGGCGACAATCGGGAAAAATCATTATAAATACGATACCTAAATTAAGAGATTACCTAACTTGTGTCAAATATAACTAATAGGCGGCAGAAACGGCTGAAAATAGAAAAAATTCTAAGTATCAATCTCTCGGTCCGAATTATAATTTTGTTCCTGTCGGGTTTGAAACTTTGGGTCCATGGGGTCCCAGCGCTTACAAGCTTATTTCTGAGTTACAAAAGCGCTTAGTTGATGCAACTTGTGACCAAAGGGCTCTCAGTTTTCTCTCTCAAAGAATCAGCATCGCTATTCAGCGAGGCAACGCTGCCAGCCTTTTGGGCACTATGCCACGGGGGCCTTATTTAGATTTAATTTAGTTTTAAGTTGTAGTTTATTTAGTTTAAGCTTAGATTTAATGTCATTGTAAATTGCTTTTATTATGTAAATAAAGTAGAATTCATGTCATTGTAAAAAAAAAAAAAAACTAATAGGTACACATATATATTTACTTAGTTTTGATAAGAATCAGCCTTTCAGGAGATAAGCAATTGTTGCCAAAGACATTCCGGCAGTAGACTCTTAATGGGGAATTAGGCTTAATTAGCGTAATTAGACAGTGGGAACGGCTAACAAAAGTGTTTTCAGACGCCTGGAAATAATCCAAGGTTTTATTTGACTAAGTGATGAGTGAAAATTAATATTTTTAACGGTTTTCAAAGTGAATTTCGACCCCAGAATGACTTTTACGTAAGCACCTTTTTAGGGCTCCGTAGCCGAAATGGCAAAAACATAACCCTTGTCGTTTTGTCATGTCCGTCTGTCCGCGGCTTAGCTAAGACTATTGGTACTAGAAAGCTGTAATTTTGCATGGATATACATATATTAATTAGGCCGGCAAAGAGGTAATTTTTTTTTTAATGCGGTAGGGGGAGGCCTACGCGTAAAGTGAGAATGTTTTTTTTCGTCTATACCCTATAGTTGGGGTATCGTCGGATATTCATCTTTTAAATATAGAGGGTGTTCCAAGATCATTTTCCGATTAAGGAATTCGTTTGCGAAATATTTAGCTTTGAAGTCCCCCAATCTACCAGAGAAACTTTTGTATTTGGAAATGTGAAAAAATTAGAGCTGTAGTGGATATAGTGAATTTAAAAGGAAAACTGTCAGCGATTTAGTAGGCTTTACAGGTTTGCGAGTAATAGTTGACCAACTTATTATGTTTGTCTATGTTGAAAAATGACCCCACACTGCGTACAGTTTAAGGAATGCTACATCAAAATTGATGGAGGCTTCAAGAGGGATGAATTAATGCTTCATGCAAAACAAATTAAGAAAATCATAGAGCTGTATGTTTAGAGGTTAGAACTTTAACTTGTCTATAACTTTGCTTGAAATTTACTGGGAGTTTCCTTTTATTATCTTTCTCTTCAACGCGGCTCCCAGTAACAAATTTGTAAGTATTCCAATATAGCAAAAAGTATTTTCATTAACAACACCGAGCTGTTTGTTGACCCGCAAACGTACTTTCATCATATTCCAGTCACGTTATTTAGATTTTCCATTACTTGGAAAGCTTTCCTAATTTTCTCAGGCACTTGCGAGAGCGGGAGACTTAAAGCAGGAATGGAATGGAGATGTTAACGCGCGATTTCCCCTCTGCCAAAAATCCAACATTGAGTCTGTGCAAATGCAACAGGGTCTGTTGATTGTGTGCGTGTTTTTGGCATTTGTGTGTCAGTTTTGTTTTAGTGTGAGTTTGTAGGAAAGTAACAAATTTTGACATAAGCGTAAACGTGTTCCTCGTCCCCCTCGAAAAGAGGCAGAAAAATTGTAGTGCAAAGGCGCCTCCCGTCTGTCTGCTTTATGGCGGGAGACGAGTACCCAATCACGTACGCAAATAAAGAATAAATTTTGGACTCGTGTTTTGAGCCACGAATAAGTATTATTAAAAGCTTTTAACTACTTTTAATGTTCATATGTGAGTTTTAACTCCGATTTATTTGAAATCTGTTACACGTTTGGTACAGTCAGCGTCATATACATGGTGACATCCAAAGTGATCAAATAGTTCGGCACACCATACGATTTGTATGGTGTACCAAAGTATTTGAGCACTTTGGATGTCACCATATATATGACGCTGACTGTACATAGGTACAATAAGTTTGGTATGACAATGCAGTAATCAAGTACCATCAGTAAAGAAGCTTGCGTTTTTTTTTAGGGTTTCGAAGGCAACAAGAACCCTTATTATTAGGTTCACTTAGCCCTGTCCGTCCGTCCGCGTCCGTCGTTCGTCGGACAAGCAATTAAGTATAGGTGATTCGGTGACTTAGTATCCCTTGATGTTTGACAATCATCATCATCATCATCAGCCTATTTACGTCCCAGTGCTGGACACAAGCCTCCTCTCAGAATGAGAGAGCTTGGGCTATAGTTCCCACGCGGGCCCAGTGCGGATTGGGAACTTTACACACATAATTGAATTGCTTAGCAGGAGTTTGCAGGTTTCCTCACGATGTTTTCCTTCACCGAAAAGCTCATGATGTTTGACAATATGTCAGTCTAAAGACAGCTAATAAGTGAGAGCCTCATTTTGTTAGCTGAACAAGTATGTGGCCTATTTTTAATGTTATAAAACGATATAAATCGATGTTTAATTAAGCATTCATATAACGAGCGATATAACAAACGTCTGAGAACATCCAGTCTTCAAAATACATCGAAAAATCGGCTATTTTCTTCATTCCAAGAATTCGTATTCCGTATAGGTATCTAGAGGATATCTCGCAAAGTGTCGCAAAATATCGCAAAGCGGAAATAAACAAAGTCAGTGAGCTGGGCTCAAAGTGACATCCAGTATTCCAGCCTTACTCAAAGTGTACTCCGCGGAGCCCTAGGGTTTCGGGAAGCCTTTCTCGCTTCTTAGTATAAGGTTGCAGAGGAAAATGAATTCTATCTAAAACATTCATCAATATACATCTTGTATAGTCTTTAAATAAAATGCCTGTAACATGCGGACGGACGGACATGAAGAAACCGTAAGGCTCCCGTTTATTATTTATCTTATTTTTTATTGAAAGAGGGAGGCACACGAGCAAGCGGGTCACGATGGTAAACGATCACCGCCACCCATGAGAACCAGCAACCCCAAGAGAGTCACAGTCCGTTGCCGGCCTTTAAGGAGGAAAAGAGATAGAGGAAAGGGGGGGGGTGGATCGGGCCTCCGGCACTCTCACTGACCGATCGAAACGCAACAAGGGTGTGTTGCTTCACGCCGATTTACTGCGATTTTTTGCCATTTTGGCTACGGAACCCTAAAAACCGCATTCAAATCGGTTCACCCGCTTAAAAGCTACGGTACCACAGACAGACACAACACACACACACATTGCGGTCAAACTTATAACACCCGTCTTTTTACGTCAGGGTTTAAAAAAGGGCTCCGTCGCTGAAAAAATTTGAGAACTGCTGTAGTATTCTTCGCTACACTTGTTTCACGGAAATCGATAACCTTTCTCATGGTGATAGTTATCAAGAGCTTTTTGCTTTTCAGGGTTCCGTACCTCAAAAAGAAAAAACGGAACCCCTATAGGATCACTTTGTTGTCCGTCTGTCTGTCTGTCAAGACCCTTTTTCTCTTTAACGCGTGGAGGTAGCATGCTGAAATTAATATCAAATACTCAAGCCTGCGTCCGTTTGAAGCCGTAAAAAAATCAACCTTTTAAGTTAACACAATCAAAAGATACAGTCATTAAAAAGGCTATTTCCATACAAATTGCCGAAATCCAAAACCTAAAGGGTACTTCCAGTTGTCCTAGAAACTTGAAATTTGGTATGAAGGTAGCTCTTATAGTACAACCACTCGGAAAAGTCTTAAAATCTTAAATTGTTATGTCTGTCTGTAGATTTCGCAGACCAATATAAGTTGACCCCACACTGCGTACATTTTGCTTAGGAGCAGGGCTCTGCTAACACTGGACTTCTTAAAACACTGAGGAAAAGCGTTAAAATCCTTCTACGGAACCCTCGTGCGCGAGTCCGACTCGCACTTGGCCGGTTTTTATTTACTAGAAGGGGTGTTATCCTCTGAGTTTTCACGGCCGTTTCAACGTTGAAGGGTCAAATTGGTTGTCATTTAGTACCGAAAAGTGACACTCGGGACTGCGAGCGAAGCTGCGTTAGAGATTAACACTACTGTTTTGACGAATATTTTAATCATCATCATCTCATCACCAGCCTTTTTTACGTCCCACTGCTCGGCACAGGCGTCCTCTCAGAATGAGACGGCTTGGGCTATAGTTCCCACGCGGTCCCAGTGCGGATCGGGAACTTCACACACATCATCGAATTGCTTCGCAGTAGCGTGCAGGTTGCCTCACGATGTTTTCCTTCACCGAAAAGCTCATGATAAATTACAAATGTGATTCCGCGCATACATTCCGAGAAACTCAGAGGTGCGAGCCGACGGGGTTTGAACTATTTGCATTTTAATGCAATGTAATAACTTATGTAATAATTATTTAGGCAACAGGTTCATAATAAGAGCCATAACATGAATGTCATAAACAGGAGAGTCTAAATGGCTAATTATGATCAGTTGTATACATCAGTTCTTAAACGAGCTAACTCACAAATAAAACTAAAATTTACTGTAACAACTAACAAGCGTCATGAAACAATGCAAGACACAGAGGGTCGAGCACGACTTTACGAATGCTGCGTCACGTAAAATCGAGTAGTAAACGTTGTCGAGTTTGTATGACGTTTGGAACAGCGCCCGCCCGTGAGCGTATTTGGAACTAAAATTTAGTATGAGGTTTCTCGATCTCGATACGATAACCGTAACGTTACGCAGCATTCGTAAAGTCGTGCTCGACCCTCTGACACACAGATACGAATTCACACCGACACACGCGTTAACTTATAACACCCCTCTTATTATCTTAAAGGGATAAGTCCGCCTTTGTACTCAAATGTTATTGTTGTAACTTGTGTTTTATCCTATTTTTTGTACAATAAAGTGTTTACTTACTTACTTACTTACTTACTTATTACGTGGGGGGTTTAAAAGATTTAGGTGTCCTTCAAAAATCCAATTACTAATTATTGATCCAATAGCCCAAATGGAGAGCTTAATGGCTCTCGATTGGGCCCAAGGGATGTCTTGGCTGCGCAAACGGTGCTAATTATAGCTAGTTTTTTTTTCAACAAGAACCGAAGCCTTTAACCCGCGACGTAAAAAGAGGTGTGTTTTAAGTTTACCCCTATGTGTGTCTGTGGCACCGTACGAGGGGCGGCTGAAAAGTAATCTACCTAACAATGAAACAAAAGACTGTCGTTTCTAAATTTTTTTTATTTTTCTATATAGTCCCCTGCTAGTAAAATGCACTTATAAAATTTTTCAAATATTGAATTTAAACCATTAAAAAAAAACGTTCGGTTTGTCGTCAAAAAAGTCAGTAAACGCAGCCTTCATTTCGTCATCGGTCATAAACCTTCGTCCCCTGAGGTCTTTCTTGGGAAGTCTAAACAGAAAATAGTCACAGGGGGCTAAATCTGGACTATAAGGGGGGTAGTCAATGGTTTCGAAGCCATTGTCTTTAATTGCTAGCTTCGTTGTGCGGGCGGTATGCACTGGTGCGTTATCGTGCAAAATCAGAATTCCTTTGCTTAGTTTACCTCGCCGTTTTTCTTTTATTATCTGTCTTAGTTGATATAATAAGTTTGAGTAATAATCAGCATTCATTGTAGTTTTCTTCGGTAAATAATCCATGAGCAAAATTCCTTCTGTGTCCCAAAAGATTGTAGCCATAAGTTTACCTGCCGATGGACAGACCTTGAATTTCCGAGGCGGCTTCTCATCCTTAAATTTCCACTGTAACGACTCTTGCTTACTTTTCGGGTCCCATTGTCGAATCCAAGTCTCATCACATGTTACAATTCTAGAAATTATTTCTTCCTCTTTCCCTCGACTCATGTCCAAAAACTCTTCGCAACATTTGACACGCCTCTCCATGTCAAATGCAGTCAACATTCTGGGGACCCAACGTGCACTAACCTTGGACATGTTCAAATGCTCATGAATTATTTCATTGACTCGCTCTTTACTGACGCCCACATCTCTAGCTTCACTCGTCGGTCCTCTAATATTATTTTTTTCACCCTGGCTATATTTTCATCGGTGACGGCCGAAACTGGTCTTCCGCTATGAGGATCATCTATCTTCCAGGCTCTCACGACCTAACTTAAACTGCTTTGACCAAAACTTTATAACAAATTCGGAAGAACACGAACTGCCAAACACACGTAACATACGCTGTCTGATCTCCGAAGGCGTATTCCCTTCTTTAGTCAAAAACTTAATCACCGCACGCTGCTCGATTTTATCCATTTTCACTTTTTCTACCGACATGTTTGAAACAATTTTAGGAGACAAATAAACGTGATGCAATAAGCAAATGAATGTAATACATTTTGAAAATAAAGTAACAAACGAATGTAAATCCATACCAGCCAGCATTATTTTTGTATATATTTCTGACCAAGGAGATTACTTATCAGCCGCCCCTAGTAGGTCTTAAACGGTCGAATCGACTTGAATAGGCTTTTGTCTATTTAAAAGCAGGTTTTTTTTTTTACTTGCAAAGTATGTATACTGTAGGTAAGTCGAGTACGAAGTTTACGAATCCTGCGTAGCGTTACGGTTATCGTATCGAGATCGAGAAACCTCATACTAAATTTTAGTTCCAAATACGCTCACGGGCGGGCGCTGTTCCAAACGTCATACAAATTTCCCGATTACGTTTATTACTCGATTACGTTACGCAGGATTCGAATGTTTGTTCGTACTCGGGCCTTTGGAGAATCGATCACGACTTTACGAATCCTGCGTAACGTTACGGTTATCGAATCGAGATCGAGAAACCTCATACTAAATTTTAGTTCCAAATACGCTCACGGGCGGGCGCTGCTCCAAACATCATACAAATTTCCCGATTACGTTTACTACTCGATTACGTTACGCAGGATTCGAATGTTTGTTCGTACTCGGGCCTTTGGAGAATCGATCACGACTTTACGAATCCTGCGTAACGTTACGGTTATCGTATCGAGATCGAGAAACCTCATACTAAATTTTAGTTCCAAAGGCGTGAGCGTATTTGGAACTAAAATTTAGTATGAGGTTTCTCGATCTCGATACGATAACCGTAACGTTACGCAGCATTCGTAAAGTCGTGATCGATTCTCCAAAGGCCCGGGTACGAACATTCGAGTCCTGCGTAACGTAATCGAGTAGTAAACGTAATCGGGAAATTTGTATGATGTTTGGAACAGCGCCCGCCCGTGAGCGTATTTGGAACTAAAATTTAGTATGAGGTTTCTCGATCTCGATTCGATAACCGTAACGTTACGCAGCATTCGTAAAGTCGTGATCGATTCTCCAAAGGCCCGGGTACGAACATTCGAGTCCTGCGTAACGTAATCGAGTAGTAAACGTAATCGGGAAATTTGTATGACGTTTGGCACAGCGCCCGCCCGTGGGCGTATTTGGACCAATTTTAGCAGTTTTTGTTCAATTAAAAATCGTTTAGTGAGGTATTAAGTTTTTTACGAATACTTTCGGAAGCTTGACGACTAAGTGAAAATGTTAAATGTTACTAATAAAATATTCCGACAACTTTTTTTGAAGTCACTTAAAAAAGGGGATAAAGTGTCACCGCGCGTGTGACGATTACGCCACAAGTGCGCGAATTGTGACTCAGTGTTGTAAAAGTGTGTTTTGTAGCATTTGTAATTGCGGAAACTCATCCTCAGCGTGTAATTACACCTGCGACTGTGTGCGTGATTGCGTGCTGCTTTTGCGTGTGTGCGTGAAGCAAGTGGAGGGGGAAAAGCTTTGACATTGGTTCTGGAGGTAAATACGAATGACAGCATTTATATCCTCTTTTTATTAGTTCTGTGCCCTAAGCACGACTTGTCGAATCCTGCGTTACGTTACGGTTATCGTATCGAGATCGAGAAATCTCATACTAAATTTTAGTTCCAAATACGCTCACGGGCGGGCGCTGTTCCAAACGTCATACAAACTCGTTATAGTTTACTATTCGATTTTACGTGACGCAGGATTCGACAAGTCGTGCTTAGGGCACTGAAGCGACAGAGCGCTTCCGATCGGCTTACGCGTGGAACCAGAGGCCCGAGCACGAGTATTCGAACCCTACGTAATCAACGTTATCGACAAAATTTGTATGACGTTTGGAACAGCGCTCCAGCGAGCGTATTTGGTACTAAAGTTTTATATGAATTCTCTCGATGGCGGTACGATGAGATTCGAATATTCGTGCTCGGGCCTCTGAGCATCTGAGCCTCTAGTGTAGGTAATTTTGACACGAAAAACGTCTCGATCGCGTTCGCGTTTCTTATGAATTACTATGAGGAATTGGCAGCGTCTTTAACGGCACGTATGTACAACAAACTATTCACCTCATATTTTGACACTTTTTTGATGGTCGATTACACTAGTCGCTCTGAGCGTCTAGTGTAACTTTTGACACAAGGAAAATTTCTCAAGATTTCATTTATTTAAATCGCATTCTTTAAGTAAAGCCAGCAAGATTTTTTTATAATTTATCCGAAGTGTTTCTTGAACAAGTATAATCGTCCCACGATAACTCTGCATAAGATATTAATTGGCAACCCAGAAAAATTACGCTGGGGTAATACTTTTTTCATCACTCTTGCTCGTAAAGCGTCGTATTGTACGCAGGCATACTGAAGGACAACGGCCTAAATTATTCCTACGGGAGTAATAGTTAATTTGTAATTTTCCCAAGGGAGTAATGAGTTTAGTTTTAAAATATATGGCGTTCACTCGTAGGTAAGTAGGTATAATATGTCATTCCACACTAAGGAGGTTTTAAATCAAACACGGTTTTTTACGTTTTCTACAAATAAGTATTACTTAATTTAAACGTTATTATTGTGTTTTAAAACTATTTGAGTTTACTTTGCAATTATTTTTATTTTTTTTTATTTGAATTTTATTATGAAAACCATAAAAACTGGGCCGTGTTTTATAAAGCTACAATTTACAAGCGGAAGTCTCATTCTATCACCTTTTATTAGAAAGAGACTTCCGCTTGTAAATTGTAACTTGTAGCTTTATAAAACACGGCGCTGGCTGTATGGATGGGCTTTCGTCTTTCCAGTTTCTAAACGCGTTTTTTATCATTATCTGTGGAAGTACTGGAAGTCCGAAGTCTCCATTGAAAAAAGTTGACAATCTCAAAACTATTATTTGTTGCCGACTGCTGAGTTTATATTTATAATCGTATATACTTAATCTAATATTTACGGAGGTACTGCCCCGAAAGGTAACGAAAATAAAACGGAATATCATTAAAATGGTCGTGAAATATTCTCTGAATATTGTTCTGCTTATTTTTATTAAACTGCTAAACTTTCCAGCTTAAATTATAATAAATTTGATACTATCTCCTTCTAGACTTCTATTAGAGTTTGAAACAAACTTATAAACTTCAAAACGAATTCCAAAACACCGACGAAAGATTCCATTTTGGATAATATTTCACTTCGAGTTTCGATTTGTTTTAAAATAAGTAAACAGCCAGTATTTTTAAATTGTCTGCTATTTTTTATTGTATTAAATGACTGGCCAGAGGGAATGTTCGTGGTTTCGTTCCCCGAATCCCACATTTAAAAATAAAGCTGTGGAATGTTTTTTTCTCCCAGACTTTTTTCCACTTGTGTTTTCGCTCAACAGATATTTATCTTGGGTTTAAATGTTGTGATTTAAAACCTAAAAGCCAGTTAAGTAAGTACACCGCCTTTTTACAAACTCACTGGCCAGAAAGAATCATTGCTTTTAAATGGGCATTTGAAAACAGAACAGCTTCTCTACTGGTCTTGGAATGCTAAGCTTTAGCCCAATAGTTTCTGGAGTAGCCTCTTAGATGTTTTCGTGGTAGATTTTTTTCAATTGTCAATGTGCATTCTTAGTTTTTGGATCTTATTCTAGGTCTACAAAGGCTGACAGACCTACAAAAGCAAAAAAATATTTGAAAACCATCGCGAGTCAAAAATCCGCAAATAAGTAATTGGGAATGGATGAAAATCTTAGAATTGCTTAATTTTTTTTCTGATGATAGGAATAACCTTCCTTAGTACCTGATAAAAGTTTGAGATTTTTCTTTTGCTTTGTTGATTGTTGAAACACTGATGTCAAATGTCATTGTTTACCACAGACGTGGACCAAGGAATACGCGAAATCAGCCGTCCTAGGCCCAGAACGTGACGGACGAAGATGTTTTTATTTTTCAAAAATTAACGACGCAAAAGAAAAATCTCGAACTTTTATCAGGTACTAAGGAAGGTTATTCATAGGAATAACCTTCCTTAGTTCCTGGTCATAGGACCAGAAAAAAAATTAACCTATTCTGAAATTTTCATCCATCCATAGGCCAGTACTTAACCTAAAGCTAACCTAATTGTCTCTGAATGACAGATAGACTCGACACTAACTATCCGAACGGATTCTTGACTCACGTTAGCGCTCATTGCATCTGCCCCTATTTCACCAACTTTACAATGACAATTCGAACTACATTTCTTTGCCAACATGAAGAGCGCTAAAACAAAAGCTCTTGAAGCCTGCATTGACGCCGAATTGTCATTGAAAACTGACATTGGTAAAGTTGGTGAAATAGGGGCTTTCTAACCTGCAAAGACTTAGCGATTCCTGAACATAAAAAGACAACAGTAAATCGGATTATTCTACCCGCCTTTTGGAACGCTGCGTCGATCCAAAATAAACAAGATAAGGGTACAATGATGATAAAGCAGTTTATGGTTTAGTCCATATCTCAAACCCCCGAGCGCCCTTTGCTTCGTACGATTATATAATGGAGTCTTAGAAGAGACAGAAGACGATAAGTCTGTAGCTTAATATCTATGCACTACATTTTTCAGTCACTTTTCAAGGGAGGCGTGGTTTACACGGACAGGACACGTCTACGATTATGTCAACTTTTGTTACGTGCGTACAAACACGTTATAACATTAGATAAAACATATCATGTTATAAATAACTTTTGAGAAATTAGGTATGTTTCAAATTAATTTATTGAATCAGGCGTTACTTTGCGGAGGTCCATATTTATGAACTAAAAAACAATTACTTTGCTCACCCGCGACCACTAATGACAAATAGTTATATCTGTGCGGCAAATGTATGTTTCCATGCAACACCTCCACCTCCACTGCTACACGAATCAACACATGCCACACAGACCCAACTATCACCACCACCACTATACTAAACGCTGACGCGTTTCGGCACTCTCCACGAGGCCATTTACGAAGCACAACAACAACCGCTCAACATGCCACCACTTCCACTACTGACATATGTAAACCATGTACTGAACTTAGTTAATGACAAAACCAACGTACCCACTAATATTTTATAAATTCCAAACTACCCTTTTATGTAAGTCCTAAACTACCCTTTTTTAAGAAATGAATTCCAAACTACCCTTTTTATTTTTATTTTTAATCTACGCCAGGTACCCCGTTATTTTTAACCGAGTACGGTAAAAAGAGAAGTCATGTTCTCATTATTACTATGACACATTATTAAAATTAGAACCAAGTCGTAACAAAGGCGAAGAAACCAAATTAACTTGTTCATTAATAATAGACCCCATGTTGTTGTACCTAATTATTTCCAATTGTTCTAAAACCGATAGCCGCAAACCCTTATCACAATAATGTAAAATTTCGTACGTATCTGAGTCTAACAACGAATGATTCGTTTCTAATAAATGCTTGGCAAAGTTTGATTTCTCTGGATGATCATGCCTATATGACGAGACATGCTCTTTAAATCTAGTATCAAAGCTTCGACCGGTTTGTCCAATGTATACTTGACTACAGTCGCCACAAGTGAGTTTATATACGCCCGACCTGTTCCCTTTATCCACCTTTTCTTTGTTATTACAAAGTCTAGAACGTAAAGAATTAGTAGTCTTAAAGGCAACATTGATGTTATTTGATTTTAAAATATTATAAATCTTGTCAGACAACCGGCCAACATAAGTAATACTAGATCTAAATATGTTAGTAGGCTGAGATGGCAACGCAGAGTAAAGCATTCTATTCACTATCCGTCCCTGCTTCTTTTGAACCAGACT
>OY829517.1:2037859-2117468 GCA_963691665.1 Clepsis dumicolana
TACAACAACATGGGGTCTATTATTAATGAACAAGTTAATTTGGTTTCTTCGCCTTTGTTACGACTTGGTTCTAATTTTAATAATGTGTCATAGTAATAATGAGAACATGACTTCTCTTTTTACCGTACTCGGTTAAAAATAACGGGGTACCTGGCGTAGATTAAAAATAAAAATAAAAAGGGTAGTTTGGAATTCATTTCTTAAAAAAGGGTAGTTTAGGACTTACATAAAAGGGTAGTTTGGAATTTATAAAATATTAGTGGGTACGTTGGTTTTGTCATTAACTAAGTTCAGTACATGGTTTACATATGTCAGTAGTGGAAGTGGTGGCATGTTGAGCGGTTGTTGTTGTGCTTCGTAAATGGCCTCGTGGAGAGTGCCGAAACGCGTCAGCGTTTAGTATAGTGGTGGTGGTGATAGTTGGGTCTGTGTGGCATGTGTTGATTCGTGTAGCAGTGGAGGTGGAGGTGTTGCATGGAAACATACATTTGCCGCACAGATATAACTATTTGTCATTAGTGGTCGCGGGTGAGCAAAGTAATTGTTTTTTAGTTCATAAATATGGACCTCCGCAAAGTAACGCCTGATTCAATAAATTATTTAAAATCGGCAAGCGTAGCCGTACAGGCACGTTTATATATCAAGTTAACAAAACAACACCGTTTAGCTGTTCAAAACATTTGGTTTAATCAACGTTGTAAGCATTTAAATGTTGTACCAAATTATATAAATTTACATAGCAATAACACTAGTAGGGCCGCTACGATAGCAATAAATAAGGCTCGCAAGATTTGGTTAAATGAGGAGTCTCGTCATTGGTTTTGTGTTAGAGATAATTTAAAATTACATCTTAGAGTACTACATTCGGAACTGGTATTTAAATTGCATAATATTGAGTTTGATACTTTGGACCAAAAGGCGAGATATTTTGCTTCGGTGCAGGCACATAAAAAGTATGTTACCCAAACTAATAAATTGCGTAGGCTTACGCGAAATGGAACTCAGTCTCTTTTGAACAACAATAATAGTGAGTCAAGTAACGGTAACGGTTTCTACCCTCGAGTTAAAAATCTCACTAATGTCGAATTTGTAGAAGGTGAAGTGCAGTTATTGGAAAAAGGTTTGAAATATAACTTACCCTCTAAATTTAGTCAGAAATTAGTGGAGGGTTTGGCGGTAGATTCTGAGGTTGCGATTGTTTGTAATCGCGGTGACTTTGATACTAAGGTTTTGGTTGCTAATTCATTAAAAAATACAACTTCTTCTGGGGGTATTTCGGATGTTGGTGACTTGCATTCATTACGTTCTATTCAGCAAAAGGTCCATGACAATGATTTGGTAATTTCTAAGGCCGATAAGGGCAATTGTATTGTTGTTTTAGAAAGGGGTCAATATAATGATAAAGTAAATGACATCATTCAAGGAGAGGGTTTTTTGAATTTACGTAGGGATCCCACCGCCGCGTTTCATAAAGACCTAAAAAACCTTCTGAAAAATTCTGCATTTACCTTTGACACCGAACAAAAGAGGAGCAATGTGATTCCTATGAATCCGCAGGCACCAATTTTATATGGTTTACCTAAAATTCACAAGGATGGTGTTCCTGTTCGCCCTGTTGTTTCATACGTGAGTGCTCCAGCGTATAAAGTAGCGAGGAAGTTAAATAGCATTGTTCGGGAAAAATCTTCTTTTAAGCCAATATATAGTTTAAAGAATAGTTCAGATTTAGTAAATAAAATTAAAGACATTAATATACCGCCAAACTCAACATTACTTTCTTTAGATGTGGATAGTTTGTTTACCAACGTACCATATAGTGAAACCTTAAATATTCTTAGATGTCACTTAGAAAGGAAGCGTTTACATCCGGGGGAGGTTTGTGAGTTAATAGAATTAGTAACTTTATGCATGAAACAAAATTATTTCAGATTTAATGGTCAATATTATTTGCAGAGTGATGGTTTAGCAATGGGGTCACCTCTTAGTCCTTTAATGGCTGACGTTTTTATGGATAACTTTGAAAAACAATATATAGTGGGGAACAGCAATTTAGTATATTATTATAGGTATGTTGATGATTTAATTTTATGTTGGAAGGGGAGTATGAGGCAGCTAGATTTGTTTATTAGTGCTCTCAATAACAAACATCCAAAAATAAAGTTCAAACGAGAATTAGAGGAAAATCGTTCATTAAATTTTCTGGATTTAACTATTACAAGAGTAAATAATAGGCACCAGTTTCAAATTTACCGTAAGCCTACGTACACAGATACTGTCATACCTGCAAATTCTACTCACCCATGGCAGCATAAACTGGCTGCTTTCCATTGTTATGTACATAGACTACTAACTGTACCTCTGTCGAAAGAGCATTATGATTCTGAGTTACATACTATATATCAGATAGCAACAACAAATGGTTATAGTACAGCAATGGTTAATAGTCTGGTTCAAAAGAAGCAGGGACGGATAGTGAATAGCATGCTTTACTCTGCGTTGCCATCTCAGCCTACTAACATATTTAGATCTAGTATTACTTATGTTGGCCGGTTGTCTGACAAGATTTATAATATTTTAAAATCAAATAACATCAATGTTGCCTTTAAGACTACTAATTCTTTACGTTCTAGACTTTGTAATAACAAAGAAAAGGTGGATAAAGGGAACAGGTCGGGCGTATATAAACTCACTTGTGGCGACTGTAGTCAAGTATACATTGGACAAACCGGTCGAAGCTTTGATACTAGATTTAAAGAGCATGTCTCGTCATATAGGCATGATCATCCAGAGAAATCAAACTTTGCCAAGCATTTATTAGAAACGAATCATTCGTTGTTAGACTCAGATACGTACGAAATTTTACATTATTGTGATAAGGGTTTGCGGCTATCGGTTTTAGAACAATTGGAAATAATTAGGTACAACAACATGGGGTCTATTATTAATGAACAAGTTAATTTGGTTTCTTCGCCTTTGTTACGACTTGGTTCTAATTTTAATAATGTGTCATAGTAATAATGAGAACATGACTTCTCTTTTTACCGTACTCGGTTAAAAATAACGGGGTACCTGGCGTAGATTAAAAATAAAAATAAAAAGGGTAGTTTGGAATTCATTTCTTAAAAAAGGGTAGTTTAGGACTTACATAAAAGGGTAGTTTGGAATTTATAAAATATTAGTGGGTACGTTGGTTTTGTCATTAACTAAGTTCAGTACATGGTTTACATATGTCAGTAGTGGAAGTGGTGGCATGTTGAGCGGTTGTTGTTGTGCTTCGTAAATGGCCTCGTGGAGAGTGCCGAAACGCGTCAGCGTTTAGTATAGTGGTGGTGGTGATAGTTGGGTCTGTGTGGCATGTGTTGATTCGTGTAGCAGTGGAGGTGGAGGTGTTGCATGGAAACATACATTTGCCGCACAGATATAACTATTTGTCATTAGTGGTCGCGGGTGAGCAAAGTAATTGTTTTTTAGTTCATATGTTTCAAATTCTTCGAAACCCGTTAACGCGCCCGCTATCCCTCAATATATTTTGACTGTAATATTAAACCCCATGTCACTCATACAATGCTATATCAAAAAGCCTATACACATACGCCGTTACCAAAACCAATTTCCAAAAATACGTACCTAAAATTTGAGAACTGATGACGAGCGAATGAGTGAGCACTTTTGCTGTTTCCAGATGGATTTATTTACACTTTTAGTAAATAACTAGCTTATGCGCCCCGCGGCTGTGCCCCCGTGAAATATTTCAAAATAGTCTAGTTCTAATTCCCTACTCCATGGGAATTTCGAAAAATCCCTTCTTAGACCTCTAGGATACTGAAGATCTATATGTTTGCCAAATTTCAAGTGTCCAGGTTTAGGCTGTGCGTTGTTTGTCAGTCAGTCAGTCAGTCACGGTACTGTTTTATAGGTATAGTTATGAACACCAATGATATTATAAGTTTTTTTTATGTAAGTACCTATAATATCATCGAGGAACACTAGCTACATTCCATGCCGGCCACTAACAAAGTGCAATTAAGACAGTGCGCTGTCAGGAGCAAAATTCATATATGGAACTACTGAGCCAGAGACAATAATGCCAGCCAGTCGCCAAAACACTCACGTATCCTTATAAATCGAGTAAAGCCCCAACATTATGGACCGAACCGTTGGATTACTACCTACCTGCGATTATTACTGACAACAATTAACCCCTATATAAGACACGTAAACAAACACAAAAGACAACTTTTCTTCTTTTAAATGCTCATTCAATCCGTTTAACCCTTAATTTGTTTCTGAGTCGGCAGGCAACGAAACAAGAGAACTGATTTGACTAATTCCATAAAGTTAAATAACTTCTTAATTGCTTTCCCGGCTACAATCTGGCGACGTTAAAAACGCCTTCGAAACGCTTTTTGACCGTTTGAAGTATTTATTTCTCATTCCTTAACTATTCCATACATTATATTGAACAAGTACGCTGATTAAGCCGTTGAGGAAGTCATGTTGAAGACATCAGATTATCGTAATTAAGCGGTGAACCAGGAAAATGCACGGTTATTTTGTGAGGAAATTGCAGCGTTAGTCACATTCGATTAATTAGCCTTGTTTGTTCAATGCTGCGTTTACTGCGCAAAACAATGTTTGGTAATAAGATTACCTTAGCATCTCGCGTAACCAACGGGCAAGAAAACGTCTTGATCGCGTTTGCGTTTACGTCTGATTACTATGGGCAAATTGGCAGCGCCACTAGTGGCACGTATCGACAACATACAATTCTCATACTATTTGACACCCGTAACGCAAACGCGATCGAGACTTTTTTTGGTCGTTGATTACACAAAAATGAAGTGCGCCAAACGCATCGCGTCTTAACGTAGCGTTTATCGCATAAAACAACAGCGGGCTCATGTAGGTACTTGCACGATTCCTCAGTTGCCCACTTTCTTCCATCTCCATGCCTTTTCACACCAATCTTGCAAAATACCTCGTTATCAACAGACTTCACAGGTTTACGCTCCTGCGACCTTCAACTTTATTGCAGACCTTCCCAATGTCGTCGCCGAATTTATATTTCAAACTTCAGCCATTCAAGAAACGTTACGAGCAAATAAACTTGGTTCTCTGACCTTTCGTGAATAAGCGCTGGGGCAAAAAGGTTAATGATTTTGTCAAGATTTCTAAGATACCTTTCGAAATAATTCGTCCGACGGTGAGATTATGAAGGGCTCTTTGGATTCCGGGCGCACAATAACGTCTGTAGCTGTCACTCGTAGGGCAGCTAGGGCATTTAAACATAGTGAAATCTATATCCTAATCCTAATCCTAACTTAATATTATAAATGCGTAACTCTGTCTCTCTGTCTATTTGTTTGTTACCTCTTCACGGAAAAAAACCGCTGCACCAATCTAGATGAAAAACGCCGCCAGCCTTTGAGCACCATGCCACGAGAGCCATATATTTAAATTTAGTTTAGTTTTAAGTATTTAACTAGTTTTTAATTTTAATTTTACCGTTTTGTTATAAAGTAATATTAACTACCTACTAGCTAAATATAATTTTCACTTAACAATTTTGACCATTGTATAAAAATAACTGAAATTGTTTTGACACAGGGTACCATAAGCCTACCTGACATAAATAGATAACTGATCTCCAAACCTCATTTTCCACTAGACCATTATAAAGTACCTGTAAAAAATACCTAAACTTGCACCGCAGTCGGGTGAAAGGATGATAATCGATTGTGGCGTTACGTCACAGGGGGAGGGTAACCCCAAGCCGAGACCAGATAACAAATATACCACTTTAATACATTATACAACGGATAAACATATTTACACTGATAAATATACATAATAACAATATACATATTAAACATCCAAGACCCGAGTACAAACATTCGTATTCATCATACAAACATCTGCCCCGACCGGGGATCGAACCACTACGCTATCCGGTCGTCGCTTGTAAAACAAGAATCCTCTCCGGTTCAATATTAACTTCGGAAAACATGGTTTAGGACCCTAGGACCTACCTTAACAAGGAAAACAACGTGTGATGATTTACTAAGGTAAGACATGGAAAAACCAACTTGTGTACCCTTACCAAGTGCCACTGATTAAATGAATCAACGATCACGAATTAATGATGCTTCAAGAAACTCGCTTAATCCGTACCGAGAGCTTCAAATTAAACCCTCTGATTTACGTTCTTTATTACTCTTTTAAATCACACGAAAACACTGACCTTTGTTATACAAATAAGCATTTTTTTTTTTATTATGTAAGTACCGATAAACTTTACTTAGGTACTTATTGCTAAGTATTGACTTATTAAGAGGCTTCCCTGGGAGGATGACCTTGAACGTTTCGCGCCATCCTCACCAAACCTCACTTCTACTAAACAACTTCGTTTTTTTTTTATACTAAAGCCGACAAACGGGCATGCGGTTCACCTGATGGTAAGTGATCACCGCCGCCCATAGACACCCACAGCATCATTGGAACTGTTGGTGCGTTGCCGGCCTTGCAAGAAGCGGTACACTCGCCTTTTAAAGGAGCCTATAGTGGCGACATCTGTTAAATATCGGTCTAACTTCATTTTAGACAGTATTATCACAAATAACGCGTCTTTTAAAAAAAAGAAGTGCACTAGAGTAGGTAAATTCGTGCTAAAGTGACGTAGCTAAACAAGAAATTATCCGACTCATGATCGCGATTACAAGAGGAACCGAACCAAAAATTTAAAGGCAATTAATATTGAGCCGTTTCAACTGTGATTGTGAACTCCCCCAAACTCGCAAAAACAATTTGATGAAGATTATCTACATCCTTATTAATTTTAGTACAAAGCGTTCATCAGCGCGCGGAGTCGACAGGTATTATGATTTATTAGGCCTTTATTGGAGGGTTGAATCGTGACGCTGGTTTCCAGTGATTTATAATATTGGCTATTATTGGTGACAAAAATATTTTCGCGCAATCCGTAGCTACAATGGGGCCAGAGGAATTTTCTATCAAAACGTTTCATGCTGATGCCCGAGTGCCCGACATATATCTTCTAAACATATTATTATAAAAATATTCCGACGAATTGAGAATCCTCCTTTTTTTGAAATGAAACGCTAGAGACTTGAAATTTGGGTACACATATACTCATATACCTTGAATGTCATAGAGATGCACTAAGAAGGGATTTTTAGAAATTCCCACGGGATAGGGAACTAGCCTATTTTAAAATATTTCACGGGGGCAAAGCCATATAAATTAATTAGCCTTTTTATCAATAATATGCCTTCTCACTTCTTACAGCCAGTCAATTTCATTAATCTCCTTAACTTCTTCACAGACACATTTCAAACACAACTTATTGCTAAAACGGGCACTTCATGTTTTCTCACAATCACTCCCTTCTCTCTTTTTTTTTTGTTTGTGTGAAAAACGGAACAGATGTCACAAATATTCGGCGAAGCAAAGCGTAGTTTCAATTTGTTGGTGACCCTGATACGATATTTTGTGATATTTTCGAAAGCTATCCAAGTACTTGCGTCTGGCAGTCACCATCTCGTGTTGATGAGGTATGATGATGAAAGGTACAACTCCTTAACGGTTAAAAGTTGGAGGAGATACTGTTTTTCAATACTAACGTAACTTAAAATTGTAAAATAAAATATGTTTTAACAAAAAGTAAAACCGCCTTCAAACACACATAAAATAATTGTTAAGAGATTTTCTTTGATTCGCGATAGCTCATTAAGTAACTAAATCGTGGAGACTTCGGAAAATGATGTATACATACAGCTACAACCTATGCCATCCCTTTGGAGTTGGCAAAGATCGCAAAGCGCTGTTTGCGTTGCGCCCCAACTGGTAGGTATACCTACTTTCTGGCTTCCTAAATATTGTCGTTCGTTCAGTAGCGCTAGGGGGGGCGGATGGGCGGCCCACACCGGCTCCCACCCGTTTGAGGGTGGCCCTGCATCAAAATTTCACGGGAGGCCATTTGGAACCATACATCAAGAAGTTTTCCAACCCACAACCAACTGTTCCTGATATGAAAACACTAACACTGACACTGAAAACGCTAAGTTATACTTATTATACTTGTATTAGTGCCCTGAAGGCATTAGGTTAGTGATGTAGAGGTGTAGCCAGAGGGTCGAGCACGACTTTTCGAAACCTGCGTCACGTAAAATCGAATAGTAAACGTTGTCGAGTTTGTATGACGTTTGGAACAACGCCCGCCCGTGAGCGTATTTGGAACTAAAATTTAGTATGAGGTTTTTTCGATCTCGATACGATAACCGTAACGTTACGCAGCATTCGTAAATTCGTGCTCGACCCTCTGGAAGAGGTCACTTAAAAGTTAGAGATCGCGTCATAGCGTTAAAAATATCTAATAAACTCTCATTGAAAAATATACTAATACGTGGTTGGTACTGGGATTGTATTATTAAAAAAAAAATAAGGATTGAAACTCTAGTGGCCAACAGGAATAAATTAAATTGGTAATTTATGTCCGAGATAAACCCAAGTAAACTACTCGTATAGGTATAGGCAGTTTTTCATTGTCACAATATTCAAAGCTCTTTCATATCTTCACTAAAAAAACCTTGATAAAGATAAAGAAAACTACTTACCTAAGTACTTTATTTCCCCATCCCATTTCCATCACAGATTTCCATAGCCAAAGCTTCGGTTTATACAGAACAGACGGCGCTTCATTAAGCCCGGAGGCGCTGGAAACCCCCAAATTTCATACATTTCATACATCTGGCGTGTGGAAACCGCAATTTACGTTTCCTATCAGCGATACAAAGCTCCACACTTTGTCTCTTTAGTTTTCATGGAAAATGGCGCGGTTTGAGACGTGTTTTGAGAGAAAATGCTTTATTTAGATCCGGTGAGTGGAGCAAAATACAGAACCAGAACGGTGTTTGCGCGGGGTATGTTTTGCATATTATATTTACTTATTGGTAAGAACAGAGGGTCGAGCACGATTTTACGAATGCTGCGTAACGTTACGGTTATCGTATCGAGATCGATAAACCTCATACAAAATTTTAGTTCCAAATACGCTCACGGGCGGGCGCTGTTCCAAACGTCATACAAACTCGACAACGTTTACTATTCGATTTTACGTGACGCAGGTTTCGAAAAGTCGTGCTCGACCCTCAGTAGGTCTAGCACAACTCACAGTGCGCCTTCTATCTCGCGCGAGAACAATTGCCCGTCCTTTTCTGTCATTCAAAATTGAGGTCCCGGGTTCGATCCCAGTCGGGGTAGATATAATTTGCGTAGCTAATTAATTAGTAATTTGCGTGCCTGCGTGCGTGTTTTTTTATACGACAAGAAAGGCAAACGAGCAAGTGGGAATACGAATGTTTCTCATTTTTTCTCGAGTCTTGGATGCTTAACACTTATATTTAAGAATCGTATTTATCTGTATACCCACATAAGTAAAAAAAAAAAAATAGGTCTGTTCATTTCATAATCACATGTCAATTTTACATTTATCGCCTAGCTAATAGGATTGCTAGTTATTTTATCAATTATAGCTCTGGGAAAACCATTTAGTATTTGAGATAGGTAGTAGGACCAGACCCTTTTGCCATATATATTTTGACATTTTGGAACGGTGAAGTAATTAAGTACTGTTATCTAAGCTTCGTAGTCTTTTTGGTCTCTCATATCTATTTAATTCCCCCAGTCTAAGTAAGTGTATCCGTTGTCTAGTACCCATAACGTAAGCTCTGCTTAATTTGGGACTGGGTTAATTTGGGACTGGGTTAATTTGGGACTGGGTTAATTTGGGACTGGGTTAATTTGGGACTGGGTTAATTTGGGACTGGGTTAATTTGGGACTGGGTTAATTTGGGACTGGGTTAATTTGGGACTGGGTTAATTTGGGACTGGGTTAATTTGGGACTGGGTTAATTTGGGACTGGGTTAATTTGGGACTGGGTTAATTTGGGACTGGGTTAATTTGGGACTGGGTTAATTTGGGACTGGGTTAATTTGGGACTGGGTTAATTTGGGACTGGGTTAATTTGGGACTGGGTTAATTTGGGACTGGGTTAATTTGGGACTGGGTTAATTTTTGTCAATTGACCGACAATATTTAAAAAATAGGGGGTAGGGTATATTGCGGTGCGGTATATCTGTGTCTCGCTTGCGGTAACTCCACTCCATAGAGTAAAATAATATACGGGGAATAGAGCGCCCTCTCAGCGGAAAAAAATGTCACCCTCAACCAGCCTCTACAGCAATGCCATTTTTTATCTGTGATAGTCGACAAAACAGATTTCATAATACACACACGCGCGCAAGCTCGGACACACACGCGCGCGGTCGCACACACGCGCGCACACACACGAATTATGTGTACACACTCTTATTAGATATGAAAAATTCAAACTCAGAATTCAAAATCGTTTATTTCGTAAATTATACATTTAAAGCGTCCAAAATCGCAACAACTAACAATAGCACAAATCACAAGCATCTGATATCGCAATAAATAACTGAAACAACACAGAATTATTGTAACTAAAGCGTCCGAATTTTCGCCGCAACGTCCAATACACACGAAACTGACACTGATAAAATGGAGGAGCTGAAAATCGACTCTACGTATTTACTAGTGGACAATTAACGAAATAACAGTTACACTGCGCATTTTCTAAAAAACAGAAAGCCGCTGGGCGCTGCATGCTGTATGACGTTTACTTGAGTCCGAAAATTTTGAAGGGATGTAGTAGGTGCACCAAAAACCGTTTTTTTTTTTCTTCTTTGCATGATGATAAATTTTGCAATTTTTTTAACAGAAGTACAAGCAATAATTTGTGACTGAAAATTACAAGCCCTCGGTTCGAAATTTTTTCATAAAATTTTGCAATATATAATGAAAAAAAAAATAAACCGTATTTTTTTTAAACCGACAGCAATGATTAACGCACTACTAAAAATTAGCCTTACACAGGTAAGAGATGGCGCAGCTAAAAACTTCAACTGTCAAATACAGGTAACTTTCCTCCCCCTGCTCCACTCCAAGTGCATTTAAATTTGACACGACCTGACACGACTGTAGCAGTAAGTGGGATAACTGAGCGGGAAAATCGTAGATGTTTTCTGACAGCATTGCTGATCTACGAGTAAAATTTTTAATATTTACATAATATTATAACCAAACCTTGATTTCAAAGTAGTTACCTAACAAACAATCTACTTAGCTATAAAATCAGAACTGTTCTTGTTTTTGTAATTAAATCCAGTAAAACCTTTTGCATGCGTAAATAAGACATTGCAAAATTTAATGCTATAAAATTGATCAGCAGCAGGTTCATTAGTGAAAGCAGATTACAGAAATAACAAGCGATTACGCAATATTCAGTTTATCATAACTGATTTATACTTTCAGCTGTGCCCCTTAAATGAACGAGTATTCTGTTGTTTAAATTATTTTCATATTCCTGTCATTACTTAAAAGATACCCGATGTTTCCTAAAGCGATTGATATCGCTAAAGCTGGAACTTGTTAGCAATACTGTAGGACTTCATCGTATGTGTGGATTATTGACCTAGGATAATGACGGAAAACCACTTTTGACATGAAACTACGTGGAGACTCATACTCAATCATCAATCATAGTGAAATAAACGGATCACTCGCATCATCATCAGCCTATTTACGTCCCACTGCTGGGCACAGGCCTCCTCTCGGAATGAGACGGCTTGGGCTATAGTTCCCACGCGGGCCCAGTGCGGATTGAGAACTTCACACACACCATTGAATTGCTTCGCAGGAGTGTGCAGGTTTCCTCACACGGCAGGGATCACTCGCATGTTTCGGACTAATTCGAACTCCTCATAACCGAAAAATCACATCGAAAGATGATTGTTGCATAGATAATCTAGTATTCAGTCGATTGCACCTAGTACACCCAGTATCTAGTGTAAGTACTTAAGCTGTAATTCAGAAAACTTTTGTTTATTCAGAAAACTTTCTTTTCATTTTTTTTTTTGGCGCTAGTTAGTGGTCAAAAAGTCACACTAAGATAAGAAGGAGTCCCTCTGTCATACACCATCGCATGCAAACCAAAACGTGTGAATTTGATCACAAAAATTTATAAGTAAATTTATACTTAGGGCCTGTTCCATTTGGTAACTCTCTGTTGATTGATAGAAGACGTTCACATAATTATGTATGCTGCGTGGGAATGGTCAGCTGTTGATCCTAATACATGAAATCATGTATTAGAATAAACCATGAAACATAATGCACCAGCGGGATTTAAAAGCCTATTGAAATAAAATAGTTTTAATGTTAAATGTTTTTATAGCTAAAGAAACACTCACAGCGCATTCAGGCTCCGTGATGTACGACCCGTTGGGCAGAAACTTCTTGGGGCACTCGGCCCAAGGAAGCTCAGCTTGGAAGCTCTGCGCGAAGTAGAACAAACACCAAGCGATGATGGAGTTGTAGTACAAAGCCACGTTGAACGAGACCACCGCAGAACTGATCCCGATCCCTCCAAGATACGGAGACACCTGGTGCCATACTCCAATGGCGCCCTTCCTTAACCGCTGCCCAATGGCCAGCTCCAAGTAAAAGATCGGTATGCCTTCGATCGCGAGCATGACGAAGTAAGGAATGAGGAATGCGCCTCCACCGTTCTTTTGAGCCAAATAGGGGAAACGCCAGACGTTCCCCAGACCGACGGCGTATCCGACTGTAGCTAAGAGAAAAGTCAGCTTGCTGTCCCAGGATTCCCTCTCCCCCTCGCCTCCTTCTGGCTTTATACCCCGGCCTTCTGCGGAGCTCGCCTTACTCGTTGGAGTTTCAGAGGAACGTCTGTTAGGACTCGTGTCCTCGAATGCCTCGTTTGTGGCCCCGTACATGATCGGCCGGGCTGTATGCCCGTTCTCCATAGTCACCAGTCTCCCTCTCAACTCTTTCATCTCCATACGGTCTATGGAACGCTGTGCGTACAGGTCCCGCGAACTCTGCCGCCTCATCAAATGGGCCGGATTCGCCATTTTCGATTAAATTATTTTTTATTGTCGTTATAAATTATTATTGTCGCCTTACTTTATTGTCATAGTATCTACCCTTAATTACGCTATTTACAGAGAGTCGTTCTCGCCGTCATGGCACATAATGATGAGCAATAAATGGCACGAGAAAATTAGCGCCCTTATTATGCCGTTGGGCAAGTTTACAGATATAATGGACATTTTTGTTTTTTTTTACTTTTTTTTTAGCACTGTAACGTTTTGCGATTACTTTGTCACCCTTTTTATTTTTTTATTTTTAAAAACTAAGCGTGGAATGGAAGGTGAATGGCAGCCGACGAGAGGTCGGACGGCACTGGCGGGAAACTTGCGGGGTGGGGACGCCATTTTGTTTACGCATGCGCGGGAAACCTTTTTCTTAGAGATAAGAATGAAAGCATTCCCCATTACCATTATAGGATTTTTACTGCTTTAGGTGATGACTGTCACAATTGAATGCAAATTCATTTTACAAGTCATTTGGTGCCTTAAAAACTAGTAGTCATTGGCTGCAAGCGGCTTTATTTGGTTCTTAAATAAAAATACAAGGGGCCCTTAAGCAATAAATCAGACTAAAACCAATTTGCTGGGTATAGCATTATAATAGGGTTTCTTCCTCAGTGGCTTAGAATAAGGGCTATGTTGGTTTGAGTTTTATAGAAACAAAACTGAACGTAGTACGACACTGCTCCGTAATGGTGGTCCGACATTGATTTATGGGTTATGGGTAGGTAGGTACAAAGCTGGGTTATTCTCAGACTTAGAGAAAGGTCAGTATTGATTCAAGGTGTACCTGCCTACATAATAATGCGCTATATAATATTCAGTTTCAGAAAAGGTATAAAGTGTGTGTGTGTAAATTTATATTACCTGCCTAATTACCGTGATACTTAATAGCCTAGTGGTTTGACCTCTATGGTCTCTCAAGCAGAGTCGTAGGTTCGAGTCCCGGCTTTCACCTCTGACTTTTTCGAAATTTATTTACGAAATTACATAGGTAGGTACGTAAATTACTAATTTCGTAATTTATCACATATTTATTATTAGCTTTTCGGTGAAGGGAAACATCGTAATGAAACCTCCACATTTCAACAAAGCAATTCAATGGTGTGAATGAAGTTCCCAATCTGCAACGGGCCCGCGTGGGAACTAAGATAGCTCAAGCTCTCTTATTCTGAGAGGAGGCCTCTGTCAGGCAGGGGCTTGTTAAATAGGCTAGATTAATTAATTATATTATTATTGTTTATTAATACATAGGTAGGTATTTAGGTACTCTGACCCCTTATGAAGCGGAAGCGACATGTAATTTGTGTCATTGTTCCATGGTAAAAGACTGGGGTCAATCAACACCCGCGTAGTATAGGTACTTGTAGGTACCTAAGTAGGCACTTAGATACATTAAATAACCTTGAAATAAATAGGCATGGTTTTCCTTACTTCAAACACCGACAACTCTTAGAAAAATTGGAACAAATTCTTTCCTCAAAACTCTCCTGCGATGCAAAACTGAGGTGCATTTTTAAAGTTGGACGTGGGTATCTGTGTAGGTATCTGCCCGTTGCATCGTAGCTCCCAAACAATGGACCGATTTGGACGTTACGAGGCTTTTTTTAAATCGAAAGCTAGATAGTTTAATCGAGATGGTACTTTTATGTTTCATTTAAATCGGTTCAGCCGTTTTTTTTGTATTGAACTTTGAATTTGAAAGTCGGTTAAAATACTGATAATATGAAAAATGAGTTTTGAGGAAAAAAATTGCTTTCTCAGGGCAACGTTGAATGGACTATTGATTCATATAGTCGTCCCACGATAACTCTGCAACGAACTGACAACAGTAGAAATCTATAAAGTTTGTTTATAGCAATACTGATTTATAGTCAAACGACACGTTTTGAACATTTGATTAGATATAAACATAAACAGGTCATCGTTCATCCACCATCCACCATTGAAATTCCTCTCAAATTTCGTATTATAGATTTTTTTACCGTATAACGACAAAACCTACTAAACACTGGCAAAATTGTCCTCCAATGGACAGAGCCATATTTAAAAAAAAACAGCGACTTTTCATTACTACTATCGTTATTATTTATAATTGAAGAAATGTCTGAATTTCATGAAAAAAGTATTACCACAGCGTGATTTTTCTGGGTTGCCAATTAATATCTTATGCAGAGTTATCGTGGGACAATTATTATATGCTCAGCTGAATAGCTTCATCAATTTCAACATTATTTCACAACAGTCATATTATTATCATTTTAATGTAATGTATATCGACAAAGGTGTTCAGATTGTAAATAGTGTTACAACAGCAAAAAAACTACCACAAGTAACAAAATGTGGCAACACGCCCCCTCAACTGTCAAAAGTTAATTCGCAATTTTATTTTTGTCGACGTTTGTACCCGTATCTACAAATCAAACAATATACAGATACAGAAAGATAATGAAGATAAACAGTTCCGCAACATGTCTATTGGAACACTGTCAGTGACCAGTGCCGTTTTCGTACGATAGTCGCTCAGTGCCGGCGAAATGTACTGTCTGCAATGGCTGATACCCGTTCTCTTGATACCGAAGCCCGTGAACCCAGCGCTCGTGAACACTCACGTCATGTTCATGGTTTTGTACCTCATCGGGTTCTTCCTGGAGCGGAAGCCATGCACCGTGTGCTCCGTCGTGTTCCTCGCCGCCCTTATACTCATCTGTTATAGCGGCATCGGCAACTGCGTCTTCTGGGCCAGCCAGTGCGAAGCGGACAAGTACGACACCTAAATATCTTCCAGAGCTACCAACCAAAGTGCTCAAACCGCAACCAAGTGTTCCTGTCGCCCTTAAATGGCGGGAAAAGTGATGCTCCAAAGGCCTCAATGTTGCCTTGAAAATGAAGTAAATGTCTCCAACAGTTTTTTGTACATTTTTGTATATAAAATGTATTTTATTTTTACTTATTTTTTAGTGTGTTGTTATTGCTAATAAATTGACAGGGCTCGCTTGAGCACAGATCTGTACTTATGTATCTCGATTGTTAAGTTGGTTATTATTGATATGTGATTATATTTAATGTACAGTTATTGTTAATGACTATGTATTAATTAACTCAATGACAATGTGAAATACAGTTTGGGAATAATTTTAGTTTTATTTATCTTAAAATTTTTACTTGTTTATTTACTGGAGTACAGCTATACAAAGTCTTTTAGTAGGTGTTTAATAGGTGTCTTAAATTTAAATAAATGTCTTCTTCACCAACCTACATATTTATGTACCAATCTTTGAGTAGGCAATCAAATATTCTTCACACCATTCATTATTTCTGTACTGTACCCAGAAATACTAATTTGTAAATAACTTTGATTTTGTTATGTTACATATTGAACCAAAAAGAATATTTATCTAAGCACTAAATAAACAGACACCTAAGTATCATGGGAATTAAAAGCGACTCCTCCTGCCCACACTGTGGGAAGGAGGAGACAAGCAAGCATGTCCTAGCCGAGTGCTTCATGTATGCGGCTGCGCGACGCGAGGCATTCGGAAGTGATGAGCTGAGAGAAGACAAACTTAAGGATGTCAACCTAAAAGATGTCCTTATGCTCAGCATGAGAACGAGGAGACTCGAGGAGAGATGCTGCGTGGGAGCGCCGCTGGGGCAGTAACCGTCGGCTCCAAACCACGGGGAACTGGGCTGAATGAACGCACAAGACGATCGACAGCCCGCCTGATCCAGCCAGGCGTCCCCACACATCATCATCATCATCATCATCATCATCAAGCACTAAATAAACTAATGACTGCATCAATTCTGATAAACAGTACAAATACATTATAATTCAATCATATTGCAATTAAAGCTAATTGGATAATTACAGAAGGAATAGTATATCATTCAGATTTTCTAGATAAGTGTTATCAACTGGTACACAAATATATAAGTGGTATGTTTATTCAAGTGTAAACGGTAATGTTTTTACATTTCAGTCCTTAAAGGAGATAGACGGGAGCAGTCTGCTTTTTTTTACTACATTATTTTATTCTGCCACTTTTCGTGGGGTATAAGGCACGCTTACCACTAACATCTATGCTCAGTCAAAAGTTACAAACACCACAACATGCACACAATCAACATTCACTGACCAAATATGGTCAGCATAATCAAAAAATTTTGCCAGAGGGGAAAACGCGCGTTAAGGCTTGCGCAAACGAGCAAGCGGGTCACCTGATGGTAAGCGATTACCACCACCCATTAGAACCAGCAACCCCAAGAGAGTCACTAGTCCGTTGCCGGACTTTAAGAAGTTTCCTTCTCCCCTTCCCTTCCCTTCTTCCCTTTTGGGCGGGAGGGGGATCCGGCCTCCGACTGATCGAACGAAACGCAACAGGGGTGCTATTGCTTCACGCCGATTTTAGATATTTATAGATTTGGCAGATACCAAATTTTTTAATGTATGGGTATTTTATGCTATTTCAATGAAAATAGGGTATAAAATTCCAATGCTCTGAGATCGATTTCGGAGCAATGCAGGGGAGTTCCTTCCGCGGCATTGAAGAGCGCGGTACAGTTGAAGGATACCATGACGGTAGGCGCCGGTATGCGACTTTATTCAGCCAGCGGTATGCGCCGGCGTCCAAATATGTGGGCCAGGGGAGCGGGCTGAGGGAGAGGAAAATTTAGCGCAAACCGCCGGACGCTGGAGGAGAGCATCGAAAAGGATATTGAAGGAAGCCCTTTTGATACCGCGGGCGCTCGACAGCGTGCGCTGCAATGCCTTTTCCCCGTTTGCCACCACCCGCTACGGTGGGTAGGTACTGTAGGTGTCGCATACCGGGGCCACCCGCCGCGGAGAAATCCGCTGCGATGCTCCAAGGTCGGTCTCAGAGCAAGCTTGAAAAATCCTCTGCCTTCCCGCCCACCAGTATATGCCGGCCGCAGCGGGCCATTCATTTATTACGTAAGACGATTTAGGGGGGAAGAGGGTCAACTATGTCTTATTTTTTCGTGCAAGGGGTTAAAGTTAAAATTATACTTTGAAAAAGCGCGCGCATCCGCGAGAAAGCGAAGCGGAAAACTTTAAAATAAAACCATGAATCCATGAAATCCATGAAATAAAAATTACAAAACAAACGTTCCTAAAAATCATATGCGTACATCTTGCTTAGAAGCAGGGCTCTGCTAACACTGGACGACTTAAAATACTGGAGAAAAGCGGGAAAAAAAATTTACGGAACCCTCGGTGCGCGAGTTTGACTCGCACTTTGCCGGCTTTCCCATGTGCCAAATAATAAGTGTCTATTCTTTGTATTTCCGAGGTGGGGAGCTAAACTATAAACTGTCATCTGAACATGCTTTTGAGTCGCATAAAGTGGGCACTCACTACTGTGGAACCAGAGTAGAACCCTTTCACAATAATTTGCAGACTCCAGTAACAGTGTAGTCTGTCAAGTACAGTATCAGTATGTTTTTATCCTGGATCATAATTAAAGAAAATTACCTATACACTAGATAGCATTCAGTGGCAGCACTGAACCAAATGTGTATATCCGCAACATCAGCTTTGTGAGGCCTCTGTAGAGGGGTGCTGTTGATAGACAGTTTCTTTTTATTTATTAATCAGAAATCTAAAGTAATGAGTGGTAAGAACTTTTGGAGCCAAATAAAACCAGTACAAATGTTAAATTATGTATTACGAGCTGATGAGATGTTCATCTTTGACGGTTTCATAGTTAGATTAACATAGTTTAATAAACATTGGTTATATGGACCTTAACCTAGATGCGGCGCAAGACCTGGAACAGAAAAAAAATTGTATGGTAATTTGTTTATTTCGTAACTAAGTATGAACAAATCACATAAAATTTTCATGTGATTCCTATGTTCGAAACTTGTCAGTATGCTGCTCAATGCTTCAAACTATGGTATTATTAGTACTTATCATGAGCAGTTTGGCTGGCAGTCAAAGGTAACTAAAAAGAATTGTCTGCAATTCTGTCTGGTGAGCATATCACATTAAAAGAACTTATTACAATGACAAATAACAGCTAGTGAGTTATATTGAACGATATAATTTACTAACAATAATAAATAACAAAGTGCGACTGATTTGTTATTACGCATAAACTTGTGAAAGCTATGACAATTTCTACCAACCGTTTTCACTTAAGTACAACAATGGTAACCTCAAAATCGATATCAAAATTAAAGCATCACGATCAACAATCTACCAGTTTTTTTTTAATTATTAAATGTGGCACAAACCATTTATCTCAGCCTCCTGGCTTCACGCTCAGACTCGAGGAGCGTGAGGATGTCGCCATCGCGGACCGGTCCCTTCACGTTCCTGATGATCTGACGGCTGGTCTCTCCGATGAACTCAACCTTGACCTGGGTACACTGACCCTGGGACCCGGTGCGGCCTAGAACCTTAACGACGCGGGCGAGAACGTTGGGCTTGTCCATTTTACTTCGATTATCGAGCAAAACTCGGGTATATACACGTGTGCGCTCGGTGGCGTGTACGAAAAAGGATTTGACAGCGACTGTGTTGCTATATGAAAAAATGTGGTCGATTACCGATTCGGTCCTGCCAGTGCTTAAAGCGATTTTTACAGTATCGATATTATTTATCGATACACGTTTACGGTTTTTAGTGTCCCCCAAATAATCTCCGAAGTTACTATTGTATATTAAAGAAGTTTATGTAAAATTCCAGGAAAAATAAAACGGTGTCTTTAAATAGCACAGCTTTTCAGAAATTATAAATTTATCAAACCAGCTCTGTGTATCAAACATTACATTACTACCACTATCGGCCAAGAGATGGCGCTGTCCGCCTATCCTACATTGACATTATGCGTATTATGTAACACAGATATTATTAGATGGCATGGAACCCTCGGTGCGCGAGTCAGACTCGATCTTGACCGGTTTCTATGATTTCGTAGATCGCTAAATAAATTAATACAGCTTACGGAAGATTCTTCTTTTTGTAATTTATGGAAACGTTATTGCGAAATTACAACAAAATATTGACTCGACGTATTTGCTAGTGTTGAGCCTCTTATGAACTATGAATAACGATAGAAGCTCGTTTTTACCTTTTTAAATTTGTTATCTTTTGCGAATTTGCTTCGTTTTCCTTATTATAACTCGTAGGTATTCGATGCAGAAAATGTTACATTCGAATCGACTTAGGTAGGTATATCTTATAAAAAAATTAAAGCCAAAATTAAAAATTTAACATTTTATTAAATAATGTCTTCTCATAATCGCGCGTTGTTACAAACTTCACACATTATTTTTGTTCCATAATTTACTCACAACACACTTAGCAACTAAAACCACTCAGTCTATATCCGATTAAACAAGAGAAGCCCTGGAAAACTATCGATAAAAAACTGTACTTCATAGATAAGACACATTCGGGGTTGCCAACTGGTATGGTGTTGCCATTAGATTTAATCGGTTCGTAATCGATTGCAGCGTGTAAAAATCGCTCGTAAATTTTCTAAAAGGGTATGAAAGGCACTATTCCGCCCTCCGTTTGGCTCCCCTGGCCAGGGCTTGTCTCGTTTGAACCGTCCGCGGTGTCACTGGCACGTTTAGTCGTCACCGGCGGATCTCTTCGCCTTCCTCATACGTGGCGATTGCTTGGGCGTCTTGGGAGATTTTTCTGTAAAGAAATTGTCAATTTTAGTTTTCGAAGCACGCGTCGCAGCAGCACTAGGGTCCTCGTTATGCCGTTGGGTTTGGTTTTTTGATATTTAGTTTTGTATCTACTTCTGTGAAACTTGGCATGTACGAAAACAAATGAGGGAAAAGAGACAACATCTCTGTTCTTTTCTTCACATCAAAACTGCAAACTGCAAATGTGTTAAAGTAAGTCAATCATAAAGCAATAATCTTTTTCAGCCGGTTCATAAATGGCGGAGTTCTAGGGTACCAAACAATAAAAAACATTCAAGCAAATGTTGCGACTCAAAAATCCGCTAGAATCAGTGTCAAGTGGGGTCTACCTGTCAATTTCCACCAATCATAGGCCAGTAGCTTGTCTCTCATTGACGGAGAATGACATATAGACCTCACTGGACCTCCATCTTTTTTAGAAGTCTGTAAAAACAACTTACTGAGCTGGTTAACGACTTCTTTAGGCAGCCAATCATAATCAACATCGTTGGCCGTCCCAGTTTCTAGTGGTTTAGGCGCGGAGCGTGGCGAGCGGCGGCGCGCCAGCGACGACAAGGCTTGCTGACCCAGCACCAGTGCCAGCACGCACGCCGCTCCGAGGAACACGTACAGGAAGAAAGTCTCTCCGTCCAGACCTTCCGAGATCTCCACAATGTTCACGGTCTGGTTGTAGACCGCTTCCTGTGAGTGAGAAGGGATTTCGATGAATTGTCCGCAGGAGTTGGGGATATTCTGAATATGGTGGAGACTAGGATAGGACAATCTGATACTGAAATAGAAGGAAAGAGAGGAAGGGGATGGCTGAGGATAGAGTATTTCAATCAAATAAAAAAGATGTGATATAAAAGAACTTCTATTAAAAAGAACAGACCAGAGGGAACTGTATTGATAAGAATAAGAAATGACAGATCTTAGTGTGAACTAAACAAGTTCACACTAAGATCTTTTTTTAATACAGATTCATCAAGCACTCATTTGATGCTAGAGAATCTGGTAGTTAGGGGAGTGTTTGAGGAAACTGACTCTATACTACATTCATTTTAAGATTTGAATAAACACACGTTTTTCGGCAAATAGAAGACAAATGGGGAAAAAAGTCCATGTGATAACACAGTAAAATAAACTTGAGATTTATCTGTAGTCCTACCTCTGGAAGCACACGCTTTTGCAGTAGGAAAACGAAAACTTATAAATAGTCTTCTTTTACTTAAAACCGTGCGGAAATTTGAACGTTAAATGTCTAATATTAACATAAACGGGATTAAAGAGTCTTCCAATGAGGCTGGTATAGTCACTCCAGTTGATACTTAAGTTCTATAACAAAAATGTACAGTCGAGTGCAAATGAGTAAATCATACCTGGTAGTAATTTCCACTGGCATCTCTGTAGTTCAACTGTACATTTAACCCGAACGGCCGTCCAGCGAAAGCTTCATTAGGGATGAAAGAGTAAGCAAAAGTGGCTTCCTGCTTTGGCTTAACCTCCCTGTTGTACGGCAGCGCGGTGAAGTTCTGGATGTAGTAAGTGTAGTCCATCGGGTAACGGAATGAGGCTTCCATGGACTCAACAACATAGTCTTCCAAGCCCTTGTTGATGAAACCGACAAGGAATTCCACTGGGAAGCCGGCTTGTAGGTCTGAGGGGATGACAAGACGTAGGATTAATAAAAAAATGTTAAGTATAACATTATGTGAGCAACATAACTTACTACTGCAGTCATAATCTGAATACAATGTAAGTAGGTGGATGTTGCAACAAAGTTTCTAAGTGCAAGTAGGAGTTCATTGTTTAAATACATACAGTGACAAACTGCATCAACATTCATAGATTAAATCACACACACACACAGTGACAAAAATCAGGCAAGTGTGACTATGTTCTATAGACTATGTTCTGCTACAGGCCTGTAGGTATGTTAAACTGGATTGAAGGACCAACTTAACTTTGCCATTGGAAAACTTCAGTCTTTTTACCAACTGTAAATGTATGTACGTATCTATATGCATACAAATAAATATAAAATCGCAAAAAAAAATGAAAATTTACGGTTTTTGTTTTGCGAGACCTTGCTTCCTGCAAAATTTCATGATTCTAGGTCAATAGGAAGTACCCTACAGGTTTTGATTTACTTGGGGTTGACAGACAAACAAACAGATGGAAAAAAGTGGTTCAGTTTTTTCAAAGTATTTATAGTGTATTTCTTCTTGAGTTGCAGAGCCTTAAAAATTATGTTTCTCGATTTATTGATTATTTTTGTTTTTATTTTTATGAAACATTCATAGAATGAAATTCAACATACAATGACAATGCAAAGAAAAATTCGTTAAGCAGCTGGACTTGAACCAGCAACCTCGGTAATCTGTACCACGCTCCACCAATTAAGCTATACTTAACGTTGGTGTACCTAACGAATTTTTCAATGCCTTGTGTCATATTTTATTTGGAAGATCTCTCCTCAGCGCCATCTATGAGTAGCTTAATCAAGCAGCTCACCCACTACGGAACTTCTACAGTTACGCATTAGTGGCAAGAGATGGAGCTATTTTCTGAATCAATGAAAATAATCGCAAGAGGAGAGATCTTTCAAATAAAATATGACACAAGGCATTGAAAAATTCGTTAGGTACACCAACATTAAGTATAGCTTAATTGGTGGAGCGTGGTACGGATTACCGAGGTTGCTGGTTCAAGTCCAGCTGCTTAACGAATTTTTCTTTGCATTGTCATTGTATGTATTATGTTTCTCACCAAAAGCAGTATCTCCAGAGTTAGGCACAGGTTTTGTGAACAAGATGGTGGTATCGACGTCCTGCGAGGATTTTACCACCGAGTCATCATCATCGCTCACATCATCACCTACAACCTGGTTGTCTTCACCCTCAATGTCTACTACATCATCCAATTCATCCTCTTCTGCTCTTGCTAGGATTGTGTTCGCTGGAATGAGACAAAATACAGGGTAAGTTTAAATGGTTTTAATTAATTCATATTTTTGTCATTGTCATCTGCCTATTTACGTTCCAATGCTCGGCACAGGCTACGCTCACAATGTGAGAGCTTGGGCTATAGTTACCAATTCATAAATTTCTTTATGCTTGTAGTTCTACTTTGGTTAATCATTTCAATTATGGAGCATTCAAGAAAGGCTGTTTTTAAGTTCTGGAGCCAAAACGGAATTCATAGTTTTTAATGTTAGGAGATAAATATGATGAGATTGATTCTATGTTATGTCCACAAAATGCTACAGAAAGTTCACATTATACAACCTCATAGAAATTATGTTATACACGGAAAACAATCAGGTTAAACCATGTAAATAAGAAAGAACAATAAAGATTATTGCAACAGTTGTTTAAGTTGCTTTTCAATTCATGAATCATAATTCTTTGATAATGAATGACTAATAATTAGCTTATGTACAATATGGTAACAAATTAAAACTTCATGTGTAACATACAAATGTTTTTACACATTTTACTCATTATCAGTACAGGTAATAGTTATTTTAATGAAATTAAGATTTCTGCATATAAGATTTCCCACAAAATTTATTTTTCTTACTAATAAGCATACACAGACAACTTATTTGAAACAAGCCAATAAATTGGGAAACATGTATCTTCATTGCAGTGTAAGGATTAATGCGCTAGTGCTTTTATTTGACCTAGAACTTGATTAAAATAGGGCAGACCAGTTAGGTTAAGTTATTAACCAATTATGACGGGAAATCAAGGATAATTTGTTTAAGAAAGACTTTATATCAATTTAACACGAATGTTACTACTAAAAAAGTAGTCAATATGGTACAAAAAGAACAACTTTCACTTATAAACCGTGATATAAATTGCCACGTCCATACGCTATTTCGGGGCTCGATAAAACAAAACTTACCGCTTTGAAAGCATAGCAGGGCAGCGGGAAGCACCAAGAGAGTTAAATATAACAGTTTCATCTTGAACTTATGTGTATTTTAGTAATGAAATGTAAAGCGACCGTCACTAAAGATCACAGGCCATTCACTTCACGACCACCCGAACACCGCAAGAAACTCGAGGCAAAATGCCAATTTTCTTTCCAACTCGATTGACGTGGAATGTTTTGTCACTAGTGCTGCGACACACGCTAACGATGTTTACGTTTCGCTTACCGGTTCTGTAAAATACAAATTATAACTTGTGCCAAAATCTGTTAATTTATAGCTATTATTATTATTCATAATGGTGGCATATTAAATAAATAATTTGTGGCATCGAAACTTACCTACTAAATATAGATAGAAATAGAACGTTCTATGTAAGTACATTGGGCGGCCGCTACGCAAATTCCTACATACTTTAGAAACTCTACTGTTTAATTGAAATATGTAAAGAAATGTTTGCTCAAGTTGGCTATCGACGACCAAGGTTTAAAATTTAACAGATTGGGATGACAATGGAAAGACTATTATTTGTTTAATATCTGTTATCCTTAACCTTTTTACATAATATATAAGTCGCTCATATGTTTTAAAACTATATTGCCTTAATCTTCTGTAGCTATTTTCATAACATAATAGTAAATATTGTTATCTTATAAATGGTGAGCCATATTAAGTCTTATGCTATTATTAGTGTTAAATATTAGCGTAGGTACGTATGAAAATATGAAAACGTCTTCTGCCTTGATAAACTGAACAGTGAAAATAATAGGTTTTTTTGTAAGATTTTGTGATACTATTTTTAAAAGCCAATGTTTTTATGTTCACTTTGTATATTCATTTACTTGCTTCATCTTGCAATTATGTTTTTACCATGTTCCAGCTGTTGAATCCTTTTCTGGTCCATATGTGCGGTTCCGATGATAATGCAATATTTTAGTACTATCTGCAAAAAACCTTGTAAGTAAGTATTAGATGAAGATAAAGTTTCGACAAAAACTACTAGTATACAAAACTAGTAACGATTACGTTCCAAAAACCTAAATGTTCACTAGGCTAAGTGCGTACCTAACCTACACTAATATACTCATGTACACGTTGTCGACTTATTGCATTTTCTAGATGTCAGTTTCTTATATTTTCCTTTTAAAAAATAAGACATGATTTTATTTCAGTTTCCGCTTGCTCAGTGATTTTTCTGTTAAGTTTCTTTTGCATTGAAAATGTTTCAATGAAAATTTAAATTGTACCTACCTATTCAGAAAATGTTCTTGCATAAGTATGTGTTGCTATGTAAACTGTTATTATTGAAATTGTGTACGTGATAAGATTAGATAATTCTGAAATAACATGAAAAAACTAATTATACGACTGGAGGTTAAATACATTCAAAGAAGTCAATGGTCACACAGTATTTGAATACAACTGACTTAATTCAGTCGCAATTCTTCAATCGAACTGGAACGTTGTTTGTCGAATACATTATGTCTAATAGAGGTGATTAATACAAAACTAAAATTCATAAGTTATACCAATATTCAAATAAAAGTTGTAACCTAACCACTTGCTTACTTAGTTGATCTACGAGGGCTGTTTGATAAGTACCCGTTTTCTAAATATATTAATATCGCTGGCCGCAGATAAGTATACCACCTTTTTAGGCCATTTTTCAAAGGCGGGAAAATTAAAAAAAAAAATTGCATTCTTTTGTTTTTTTTCTCATTTGACAACGATTCAGTGAAGGCGTGAACTTAAAATTGTTAAAATGGAGAAAGAACAGTATCGGTCTGTAACTAGATTCTTATTTTTGAAAGGAAAAACATGTGATGAAATAAAAGTAAGAATGCAAGCGGTTTACCATGAATGTGCTCCTTCTATGACAACCGTCAGATATTGGTATAACGAGTTTAAGCGGGGGAGAACAACCGTCTTTGATGAGGATCGCCCAGGCCGGCCAGTTGAGGTGACTACAGACGATATGGTTAAGAAAATTGAAAATATCGTTTTAGCCGACCGCCAAATTAAACTTCGAGAAATCGTTGATGCTGTAAACGTTTCAATCGAGAGGGTACAACACATATTAGAAGAAAAATTGGGTATGAAGAAAGTATCGGCGAGGTAGGTGCCGCGTTTACTCACGGAGGAGCAAAAACGGAACCGACTGACTACTTCGGAGCAGTGTTTGGCCGTGTTCAAACGTAACCCGAAGGAGTTTCAGCGTCGTTTCGTGACCGTGGACGAAACGTGGGTCCACCACTACACCCCGGAAATGAAAGAGCAGTCGAAGCAGTGGATTTTACCGAGTGAACCTGCCCCAAAGAAAGCAAAAACCGTCCCATCGGCTGGAAAGGTCATGGCGACCGTTTTTTGGGATTCGCAGGGTATTATACATTTTGACTATTTAGAAAAGGGAAAAACAATAACAGGGCAGTACTATGCCAATTTATTGGATGAATTTGACGCCGTGTTGAAGGACAAACGACCCCATTTAAAAAAGAAAAAAGTACTGTTTCATCACGACAACACCCCGGCTCATTCGTCCAGAGTTGTGACGGCTAAATTAGCACAGTTACGCTACGAACTATTGTCTCACCCCCCGTATTCTCCAGATTTGGCCCCATGCGATTTCTTTTTGTTTCCCAACCTAAAAAAATGGCTCGGTGGCAAGCGATTTGGATCAAATGACGAAGTCATTGCCGCCACAGAGGCCTATTTTAATGACTTTCCAAAATCATACTTTTTAATGGTTTATTGAACCTTGAGTATAGGTGGAACAAATGTATAGAGTTAAAAGGTGACTACATAGAAAAATAAATGCATATATACAACAAAAAATGTTTTTTTTTTTTCCATAAACGGGTACTTATCAAACAGCCCTCGTACTGTGACGAAATAACCGAAATAAAAAGACTAGCTAAGAGTAACAAGTAAAAAAAAAAATTTTGTTTATATTTTTTTCAGTGGGATCGATTTGCCTAAATACAATCACTAGGCGCTTCAGTGGCGCCACTAACTTACCGCCTTGTGAGTTCAAGCCAAACCCTTATGTAGTAAGTTGGAAATGTTGTTGCCGACCTAATATAATCTGATTAATAATTCAATAGTAAAATAATGAACTAATAAATGGTATTTGTTATTATTTGATTCATGTGAGTATTTCAAACTAGTGATTCTCTAATAGGTACTCGCGTATGGTGTTTGCAACAAGTTTGAAAAAAAACATTTAAAACATACTTTGGGAGAAAAGTCACTTTATCCACAAAAAAACAACATTATTTATTAAGGATATTTGTTAAACATTGTAACAGTTTTAAATGATTCATGATTCGTGATTGCGGTCAATATCCCGTTTTCATTACGTTTAAACATTGTATTTCTGTATACTTAATAACGAAAAATGTTTCCTCTCTATTGTTTTTCAGGGACCCTCTTTCGAAAAAACCGAGAAAATCAAAGCTACAAACATACCACCAGCTGTGTATAATATTTACAAGAAACCTGTTCTTATTCATCAAGGACATATGCAATGGCTCTTTGATCACGAAGGAAAAAGATATCTGGATCTCTTCGGAGGCATTGTCACAGTCTCAGTTGGACACTGTCACCCGTAAGTTAATTCATCTTTCTACTCTTACTGAGTACCTCTATAATGTATCATGGAAGGAAGTGTAGACTCAAGTGCATTTCTTTTACAATATTTATATCCAAGCACGTCTCTTACGCCCATTCTTATTAAATCCTGTACAAGTAATTTCCAGTAAGATTTTGCCGATTGTAATTAGGTACTTACACTATTATTCATAAAGCCATGTTAAATAAAATGACGTTAAAGTTCGTTTTTCCTTTTTATCACATTGGCATTTCCGTTAGTAAGAAGAAGAAGAAAACAAAACCTATTTTAACTAATGGAGGCTTGAGTGACGTTTATGAATAATGTCATTAGTCGGGAAATTCGCCGCCCCTCATTCTTCATCCTAGGGAAGGGATTCCTGTTGGTCAGCCTGAACATATAGAACACACTGTTCTATCCCTCGTCACTCAGTGCGTCATTTTCTTGGGGATTGAGTCACTAACAAGTGATAAAATGACGCTCGTTCTAGTCCACCCCCTATTTGCCTGCCGCCCGAAGCCATGCCCCTCCCTCATGCCCCCTTACGCTACACCACTGATTGTAATGCGATTTGTTTCCTCCCTTATATTGACGAATATCTTGATCATATTTGAAAATCATGATCTCGACACCTAACCATTAGCCTTCACAGCAAACTGAATCGCCTTCTGTTTGTTTCAATCTGTTCAAATAATAATTATCTTATCTAATTGTTTTGATATCTCAAAAACAAGGTGACATCTCAAATTCTTATTTCAGAAAAGTTGTAGCAGCTTTAAATGAGCAAACAAGTAAACTTTGGCACACAACAAATATTTATAGGCATCCGAAAATTTACGATTACGTTGAAAAGTTAGCTTCGAAATTCCCTGGTGATCTGAAGGTACAGTAAGGGAAAAATAAAACAATATTTATTAATGTAATAGATCACTGAATTACTTGACGTTCGAATAGCGAACATGTTTTTTCTCATTGTTGCATTATATTTTCATTACTTTTTGCTAGATGATAATTACCTAGAGGAAATGGAAAGCAAGTCTAAGCAACTAGATTTTATCGCGTGGCGATAAATGCTAATAAATCTATACTTACCTAAACTAGGTACTTAAGAGGAATACATATCTTTCAGGTGGTCTATTTACTAAACAGCGGCACAGAAGCGAATGAGCTAGCAATTCTGTTGGCGAAATCGTATACGGGTAACAACGACATAATATCTCTGCAAGGAAGTTATCATGGGTACTCCAACACCATACAAGGATTGACTGCTACACAATGCTACCGAATGCCAATACCGGTCCCGACGGGAATTCATCACGTGAGTTTCTTGTTACATCTTTAAATTAGGTAATTAATTACTTACGGGATAAGCCCGTCTTTGTACCTAAATTTGCTCATTTGCCCATTTGCTCGTTTGCCTTCCTCGTCGTATAAAAAAAATGTTTTTTTGTAAATTGTGTTTTTATCCTGTTTTTTTTTTCGTATAATAAAGTGTTTACTTACTCCCTTAAGTAAGCAAGTAAAAGCTTAGTCAAAATATCATTGTTCAAAAACAATCTAGTAAAAAACTATACCTATCCTATAGGAATACATCCTAGACCACCTCGGTCGTCTCGTTAAAATGAACGAAATACGCTTAAATATGAAGGTATAAATAATAAAGCAAAGCATGTATTTTTCCCAAGGCCATGCTGCCCGACCCACTCCGCGGCATTTGGGGTGGATGCCGGGATTCTCTGTCCCAAGTCCCAGGATCTTGTAGCTGTCCAGGGGATTGTGTTCATTCAGATAAATATGTTCATCAGCTTAATGAGGTAAGAACAAAAACAATGAGTTCATTGTCTAATGGTAGCCATTGCAAAGCTGGAGCATAGGCAATCGATGCAAGTTAAACACTTTTTTATTCAAAATTTTTAATAATGGTTTTCGTAATATTTCAGCTGCTGGATAACTCTTTACCTAAAGGGAAAGTAGCTGGATTCTTCGCTGAATCTATACAAGGAGTTAACGGTACAGTTCAATTCCCTAAAGGATATTTAAAAAAGGCGGCCGAGTTGATTAGAAAAAACGGTGGCGTGTATATTGCTGATGAGGTTTGTTTCTTATTTGAAACGATGTGATTTCTACAATCTGTCTGTACATTAAGTCATTCGTAATGTCTGAAATGCAAAACAATTCAATATATTTCAACTGCCTATTAGGATTTGATTTTTAAATGCTTTATATTGATTAAGAATTTGAGACTTCTGAAAAGTCGACATTTAATTATAGGTACAAACTGGATTCGGTCGCATGGGAGATGCGTTCTGGGGCTTCGAAACACATGGTGTTGTACCTGATATCGTGACAATGGCTAAGGGCATAGGAAATGGGTTTCCACTGGCAGCAGTCGTAACTACAAAAGAGATAGCCGAGGCACACATGCGCGCTACTTACTTTAACACTTTTGGCGGCAATGCTTTGGCTTCTACAGTTGGTGAAGCTGTTTTAAATGTGAGTTAAAAAAAGAAAGGCATTAAAAAAGATCGTTTTGCTTATGTCTCACCTCACCAAAAACCACCCAAAAACGTGTTCCCCGAATTTTTGCACTTTTGCGTCAATTGTTGGAAATATTTGTTTTTCGGCATTTATATTGTTAAGTCTTGCATTTAGTTTTGTATATCGTTTTCACAAAAAAAATGCTATTTTCGTTTTGACAGGTGATCGAAGAGGAAAATCTCCAGCAGAACAGCAAAGACATCGGAAAATATTTCATTGAAAATTTGATTCAGTTGCAAAAAACGTACCCTGTTATTGGTGATGTGCGAGGCAAGGGACTGATGCTGGGGATTGAATTAGTGCAACCTGGAACAAAGGATGCATTAAGCGTACCTGAAGTTTCAGTTATTCAAGAAAATATAAAAGATCTGGGAATTCTCATTGGACGTGGTGGAAAATACAATAATGTAAGTTACGAAAAAAAATTGGCATACCCAAATTGATTTTGTCAGGAAATTTCACATTTGCATTAAATTTACGCAGCAACTCTAGAGTACAAGCTAAATATTCATTGAGATCTTTATAGCATGCCTCAATAATCCATGAACTCCACCCATCCTCGACTGTTTTGGGGCTTGGAGTGACAAGAGTTTATCTGTAAAATACGTTTCATACTTCTAAATGTACTCATACGGAAGAAAAAAACCGTATTAAATAATTTTGATCGAATATAATTTTATTATCAAATTTTGTTTTTAGGTACTGAGGATAAAACCACCTATGTGTATAACGAGGGAAGACGTGAATTATACTATTTCAGTGCTGGACCAATCGCTGAAACAATTCGCAAGGAAATGACTTATCTTGTAATATCTTTTGAAATAAATAATTATTGTAACAAAATAAACCGGAATTTTACTTACTGGAACTAAACCTAGAGCATCCCTAGGACGAAGTAGGCGTAATAGGCGTTACTCTTACTCTTCACACCTTTTTGACATGCAAAACGTCTTTGTTAATTTTATGAAAAATGTCTACAGTATTAAAATTAATACAAAAAAAAATAAAAAAATAACCAAGCAATAATAAATTAATTATTATGATTTATGTAAAACGTGTAAGTAGCACTCTTAAATAAGATGATGATGAAAATGTGTAAATAAAATCTACTTTATTTACATAATAAAAGCAATTTACAATGACATTAAATCTAAGCTTAAACTAAATAAACTACAACTTAAAACTAAATTAAATCTAAATAAGGCCCCCGTGGCATAGTGCCCAAAAGGCTGGCAGCGTTGCCTCGCTGAATAGCGATGCTGATTCTTTGAGAGAGAAAACTGCCAGCCCTTTGGTCACAAGTTGCATCAACTAAGCGCTTTTGTAACTCAGAAATAAGCTTGTAAGCGCTGGGACCCCATGGACCCAAAGTTTCAAACCCGACAGGAACAAAATTATAATTCGGACCGAGAGATTGATACTTAGAATTTTTTCTATTTTCGGCCGTTTCTGCCGCCGCACCAGCTTTTTGTGTGGTTCCCTGGAGATGTGAGGGTGCTACTGTATCGACACAGGTCGCATCCCAAACCAGAACCCTACCCATTCTCCGGGGAATCAGAGACATACCGTCCGGCCTTTTGCCATCGTCGCGGGCAATGCCGCTTGGCTCCAAAATGGCCGGCACGTTCGCAGAGGCAAGAGCCCGGCGGATTATGTCATTGAGCGCGGCATGACGGGAGAAACGGCCGGCGCTCTCTTGACAGGAAAGACCATGGTGTCCCGTTTTGTCCACATTGGTGCCACAGAGGCAACGGTGTGGTGAACACAGCGCAACACCCAGTCTTAGCCCGACTGCAATTCTCAGTGTTTCAGGCTCAAGAAAGGTTCCGGTGTTAACGGAAGGATAAGCATGAAGCCAGTCACCGGATTCCTTTCTTGCCACAGCCAAAAGCCTTGCGCGGTCTGGGCCTGAACTGGAACTGAGAATATTAGAATAAGTTAATTTGGATAGTGTGTCATCCCAGCTCCGTTGGAAATTTGGATAAGCGGGAGGATTTTCACCCGGACAAACCATTAGCCAAGCATTCCTAGCATCGACCAAACCCGTCGTCTCGTAGTTTGAAGGACAATCCTTTAGGATTTTACCTACGAGGGTGGACGTGCTGTGGACAGATGATAGAAACGCTGGTAAAGCAACACTAGAAATTTTGCGGATACCTAGCCCACCATATCTGATAGGAAGGGAAGCCTGGGTCCAAGATTGCCCATTGAATTGTAAGTTAAGTATAGATTCCAAAGAAGTTTTCATAAGGGAATCAATTAAGGTCAGAGAATTTTGATGTTTCCAAAAGGGACAACAACGAAGCAAATAAGTAAATTTTGGCACAAAAAGGCAAAATTTTAGAATAGTGATAGCAGTGTGAGCACTGATTTCCAGCAGCCGGTCTGCAGAATTTTGAAATTTTTAAAACAGTTTTTGCGATTAAATCTGGAATGGCATCGTCGAAGATTGGTGACCCTAGGAGGCTTAAGTTTTGCTTATCGACAATTTTGATATTTGGACAAAGTAAATTAAAATGTTGGAAGAGATCGGATCGGATCGCGTTGTTTATGAACAGTTCGCATTTATTAAAGTTTAGATCTAAACCAATGGCCTTAAATTTATTTATAATTTCTGAGAGATCTGAAAGTACCGTAACTGCATCACCTCCTAGGGAACCATCATCAAGATACCATACGTTAAATTTGGACTTTAAATTTTGAATGATGGGGTTAATGGCTAAACTGAAAATGGCTGGTCCGAGGGGATCACCCTGCTGACAGCCGACTTCAGAAGATAATTCGTTGCTTTTGTACATTAATTTAGAAGGTTCATGATAACAGTTTGTAGTATTGTCTATGGTTCGATTCCCATCCTGATTTTAGAAACAAATAAAATTGTCTATGACTAATCTACAACTGAACTTGAAAGACGTGTTTCATTGCACCATCCCAATAATAATTAAATATAATTAAATAATCATCCCCCGCGCCCAGCACATGGTGTCAGAAGTCGAAGTCGAAGGCGAAGTCAAGAAAAGGTGCAACAACAAACAAAAATGGGTGGCAACGACGGAAACGAAAAGGTACATAATATCATACTAGCCAACGGTCTTAAACCTTTGAATCTTACAAAAGAGAATGGCGGCAAAGAGTGTGCAAATTCCGAGAAGTGGAAACTGTGGAAACAGAAATTCCTCATATATTTTGAAGCAAACGACTTGGAAAAAGTTCCAAATTCGAAACAAATCGCAATATTTTTGAATTCTATTGGCGATGAAGGACTTCATATCTATAATTCATTCCATGTAAATTCAAAAGAAGAAACGTTAACGTCCATTTTAGAAAAATTTGATTCGAAATTTAACGAATTCAAAAATGTAACGGTCGAAAGATTTAATTTCTTCACCCGTTATCAGAAACAAAACGAGAATTTAGACGAATATGTAACATATTTAAATAATTTATCGTCAAGTTGCAAATTCGAAGCACTAAAAGAATCGTTAGTCAAAGACATGTTCATAATTGGAATTAGAAATGGACAAATAAAAGAAAAACTTCTACAAAAGGAATTCAAAGACATCAACGAAGCAGTCGAAGTAGCCAAGACCATGGAATTATCATGCCAAAGATCAAGAAAATTGGGAAATGAAGAAACCGACATGCAAGTTCAGGCAATATCAAGAAACAACCAGACAAGTAAAGGTTCAACACCAATGAGACATTCATCAAGATCAAGATCAAAAGTCGACCTCCAGCGAAATAACAGAAATAATAGTCACAGCCGAGAACGAACACCTAATCATTATTTTTCAGCTAATTTCAGGTCAAACAGCAAATCAAATGCAATTTGTAAAAGATGTGGTCAACAACATCGAGTCAAATGTCCCGCAAAGGGTAGAACTTGTTCTATTTGCAAGAAACTGAATCACTTCGCGATATGCTGTTATTTCAACGACCAGAATAAAAACAAGAAAAATGTAAGTTCCGTTATGTCCGTTAATTTTGAAAATTTAAATGAATATGACATCAATAATCAACATAATTATAATTATTCAAATGATTTTATAATAAATGCAGTAAATAATAACCATAATTGTAATAATTCGCATAATTGGAAAATAAATGTTAATTTTTATGATCAAAAATTTAACTGTCAAATTGACACTGGAGCAGACATTAATGTAATCTCGTTAGAAACTATACGACATTTAGAAAATATGTGCAATATTCAGATCCCTATTCAAAGCTCGAATGATAAGATTTTCACATTTTCAGGACAATTAATTGATAATTTAGGTAGTGTCACACTGGCGTGCAAATTTGATAATGGTTATCATGTCAACATTAAATTTATTGTTGTGAAATGTAAATGTGCGACAATATTGGGTTGGAAAACATGTGAAGAATGTGGCATTGTGAAAAGACTATTTGAACTAACAAACACACAAAACATTAACCAAAACCAAAGGTCAGTACAAACAATTATCGAGAATTATGCCGATACTTTCGAGGGGTTAGGTTGTTTACCATCTGAGGCTCATTTAGATGTAGATACAAGTATCACACCAAAAATATGTCCGGTTCGCAGAATTCCATATGCATTACACCCTAAGCTAAAGTCAGAGTTAGATAGAATGCAACAATTACAAGTCATTGAGAAAGTAACCAAGCCAACAAACTGGGTTAACGCGATAGTCCCTGTAGTAAAACCCAATGGTGAATTACGCATATGTCTAGACCCTAGAAACCTAAATAAAGCTATTAAAAGACCTCTTTTTCCTTATCCTACTTTGGACGATTTACGCTCAAAAGTAGCTGGTGCTGCTATTTTTTCAAAATTAGATGCAAACTCAGGATATTGGATGATCAAACTAGATGCAGAAAGTAGTGACCTCTGCACATTTAACACACAATTCGGTAGGTATAAATTCCTTCGCTTACCATATGGCATAAATTCAAGTGGTGAAATTTTCCATAGAGTAATGACAGATCTGTTCGGTGATTTACCTGGTGTTTTAATATTCGTCGATGATATACTTGTTTATGGCTCAAACCAAGCAGAACATGATGCGAGGTTGGAAAATGTTCTTAGGAAAGCTAGAGAAGTCAATTTAAAGTTTAACAAGTCAAAATGTAAATTTAACAAGGCTGAAGTAGCATATGTAGGGCATATATTTAATAAAAATGGTATTTCTGCAGATACTTCTAAGATCGAAGCTATCATGAAAATGCCTAAGCCGGAGAATGTCAAGGATCTCCAACGTTTTTTAGGTATGGTGAATTATTTAGGTTCATATATTCCTAATTTAGCTCATGAGACAAGTTTACTTAGAGATCTTCTTAAAAAACAAAACATTTGGCAATGGACACACAGTCATGATAAGCAATTCATAAATTTAAAAGAACTAATTTGTCAATCACCTGTCTTAGTGCATTATGATGTAAACAAACCAGTCAGAATGTCTGTTGATGCAAGTCAAAAAGCTGTTGGTGCAGTAATTTTTCATGGGAAAAATCCTATTGCTTACTCATCCAAGTCTTTAACAAAAACACAAGAAAACTATGCTCAAATAGAGAAAGAATTATATGCTATTGTTTTTGGATGCAAAAAATTCCATCAGTATATCTATGGCAAAACTATACACGTAGAAACAGACCATCAACCTCTGGTGACATTGTTTAAAAAGCCACTTTCAGATGTCCCAGCAAGGCTCCAAAGAATGATGATAACTTTACAATCATACGACCTAGTAGTTTCATACACAAAAGGTACTGAAATGTATGTTTCAGATACTTTGTCAAGAGCTCCTGTCATGAATTTAAATACTGAAATAGATAAATTCGATTTAGATGAACTGGAAAACAACATTGTCTGTCAGGTAAAATTATTAACTTCTAACTTAGCAATAACTCCAAATAAGCTGCAACAAATTGTGTCTCATACAAAGTCAGATTTAACTTTACAAAAGTTAATAGAATATCATAAAACAGGTTGGCCTAACTGTAAACAACAATGTGACCCATTAACCCTACCATATTGGAATATTCGCGACGAAATCCATGTAATAGATGAAATTGTATTCAAAAATCAGTCTGTAGTCATTCCGAAGTCAATGCGGTCAGAAATATTACAAAAATTACATGAAGGTCACATGGGCATGGAAAAAACCAAAAATTTAGCCCGTGGCATTGTATTTTGGCCAAACATTTACCATGACATTGAAGAAAAAACAAGGCAATGTGAGACTTGTATGACATACAGCTCAAATAAAACAAAGGAAACTTTATTAAGTCATGAACAGCCAACATTGCCATGGCAAAAAGTAGCTACAGATTTATTTGACTATAATAACAAAAAATATCTCTTAGTGGTCGATTACTATTCAAATTACATTGAAATAGCTCATTTAAATACAGATCATCGAAGCCAAACTGTAATAACACATTTAAAATCTATTTTTGCTCGACATGGTATTCCTCTACAACTTGTGAGTGACGGTGGTCCTCCATACAATTCTCAAGAGTTCCAAAACTTCATGAAGGACTGGGATATAGAACACATAACATCTAGTCCTCATTTGTCCAGGTCGAACGGGCTCGCAGAAATTTCTGTCAAAATTATAAAAAACATATTAAGAAAATGTGAGAGTTCAGGTACAGACATTTATATAGGTCTATTACAGTACAGAACTACTCCTAGAGGAAATTTAAAATCACCATCAGAACTATTAATGTCAAGAACATTAAGAACTAAATTACCTACTCAAACTAGCAATTTAAAGCCTAAAATTGTCAAATTCGCAGATCATTTCAAAAATAAGTCTGAAGTGATAAATAAAAGAAAGTTATACTATAACAAAAATGCTGATAAGCCCCAAGAATTTCAGCTAAATGATCAAGTCTATTTTAAGAAAAACCCTAAAGATCTAATTTGGTCGAAAGGATTTATCTTGTCTAAGGCTCAATTTCCTAGATCTTACCTAGTGAAAAGTGAAAATGGCACAGTATATAGAAGAAATACACAACATATTAAATTGTTTAAGTCATGTCTGCCACAGTCAAATAGTCATAGTCATATTAGCAACACAAACAATAACAGTCATAAATTGTCACAGTCACAGTCCACTCAGTCTAGTCAAACATTTACAAACAGTAAATATAGGTCAAATATTACTGTAAAGTCAAAAGGTCAAAGTCCAAGTAAGTGTGAAAAACATGTTAGGAGGGAAGATACAGTGAGATGTTATCACATTCCTGATTATATTAAAAAAGCTAAAAGTCAAATGTCAAGATCTGATAATGAAAGTCAAAACTGTTCTAAAACGAATTCTATGAATGAAACGTTTATGTCTATTGAGTCAAGTCAGTCAAATGTAATTAGTCCATTGAATAATCAAAGTGTATTAAGTCAGTCTAATAACCAAAATGTATCAAGTCCGTCAAATAATCAAAATGTATTAAGTCCGTTGAATGATCAAAATAATGTGTCAAATAATACAAATATTGTAAGTCCTATGTCAAGCCTTTATGATGAGTCAGATACATTGCAATCTCCATTGTTCATTGAAGTCAATGAAGATAATCAAGATATTGAATTTTTGTCAGAAAATCAATTAGTCATGTCTCAGTCAGATAGTCAGTCAGGCTCAAGTAACAATGTACAAAACTTACCTGAAATTATGGATATTGCGATTAGCAGCAATACTCCTGAAATAAGGTACAGCTCTAGAGGAAGATTGTTAAAGAAAACAAACAAATTAGACTTATAAAATAATTTATTGTAAATTAACAAACTTAGCTTATATCTAGATAATATGTAAATGACGATGTAAACACTGAATACGTAGTTTTAATTCACTGACATAATTTTGTATAATGTATTGTAATATGACTTCGAGTAATAATTAATTTCAATTGTTTTAATTTATTTAATCGAATGTATTGCAAATTTGTAGATTCATGTTTGTCAGATGATAAACAATGAAACGTCAATGTCAAATGCCAATTAAATGTCAATGTATTGTCAATGTCAAATTTACTTTTTTAAGAAAGGGCATGTAGTATTGTCTATGGTTCGATTCCCATCCTGATTTTAGAAACAAATAAAATTGTCTATGACTAATCTACAACTGAACTTGAAAGACGTGTTTCATTGCACCATCCCAATAATAATTAAATATAATTAAATAATCATCCCCCGCGCCCAGCACAAGTTAAGTAGGTAATTATAAATTTCCGGAATATTATTCCTAATTTCTGTGAGCAAGGTGTCCCTGTTTACCGAATTAAATGCATTTTTGAAGTCAATTTTGAGTAAAACCTCACACTGATCGTTATTAAGGTAGGTGCGCAGGGCATGGACTGCCGCTTCGCACCCACCTTTAGTACCGAAACCTAATTGAATTGGTTCAAACTGAGGTTGCAATTTTGAAACTATGTGACGAACTGAAATTTTAGAAGTTAATCGCCGAAATGTAGAGCCGACCGCAATGGGTCTGACACCTCCGTCTTTTTTAGTGAGCGCAATTAGGTTGGCTCCATAAAGAAAAAAGTGTGTAAATATATAGTTTTCTGGGCGGTTTCAGGTGATTGTCAGTTACTTCTGTCAAGTTGCGGCTGTCATCTGTCAATGAATACTTCGAATCAAAATCCAACACGATAGTCGGTCGACAGGTTCACAAAATAATAATATTACTCAAAACAAATGAGAAAAAATGGTATTTAAATGTCAAGAGGATAGTTTCCTTAAAGAGGTGAAATTAAAAAACATTAATTTACTAATGAAAATAAGATACAATGTCCGGTGTACTGACGAAACTTAGCGCAATATTTTCAGTTCTCATCAAAAGTGGTCTCATGTGAGAAAACCAAGGAGCCAATTATAGAATACGGAAAGACGTCACAGTTTGAAGGATATCAAGTAACTTTGGAGAACACTATACTGTTCCCTGCTGGTGGTGGGCAGGTAAATTTAATTTATATCTTAACATTAGTAAGTCATATCGTAATTATTAAGTAATAATAAACTATAAATGTCTCGTAATTATTTTCATCAACTTCTCAGCACTTTCAGAGCCGCCTGCAGTTTACCATTTGATTCTGAAATCAAATGTTTTTTTATCCCACTTGAGAAAAATTCTTTCTACAATATATCGAATTTTCAGCCTCACGATGTTGGCTCATTGAATGATGTTGAAGTAGTACAAGTGCTCCGTAAAGGAGATGAGGCGCTGCACTTCACTCGGGGCCCCCTGGAGGTTGGGGCCACCGTCACTCAGACAATCAACTGGGAAAGGAGATTCGACCACATGCAGCAACATTCAGGCGAGTACTGAATTGTTTTTCTATCAGGTTTATACCAGGTTGGCAAGGTGCTAATTAAACCTCTGGTGTTACAAGCTTTGTTAGGTAGTAGTAGTTGCTTAATCCCTTGTATGCTTAGTCACTTCACCAATAATTTTTAGACAGATTAGATCCATCTACAAATAATAAAGTTGTTTTACAATATTAACAATTTTATTATGCATATCAAAGTGAAGGAGCAGTACAGGGTATAACTTGTATTAGTTTGTAAGTACTGTTTTGTAATATTGCTGTAAGATTTTTTGTTAACAAATAAAACTTTTACTTTACTTACTTTCAACATCATCATCATCATTGTATGTTGAATTTCATTCTATGCGGGTGGTAGGACCTCGTGCAAGGTCCGTCCGGATCGCTACCACCATCTTACTCGCTAATCCTGCTGCTAAGCAGCAGTGCTTGCACTGTTGTGTTCCGGTGTGGAGAGTAAGACAGCCGGTGTAATTACAGGCACAAGAGGCATTTCATCTTAGCTCTCAAGGTTGGCAACGCATCTGCAAACCCTCCGGGGTTGCGGGTGTATATGGGCAGTGGTGATCACTTACCATCAGGTGACCCTCTTGCTAGTTTGCCTTCCTCGTTGTATTAAAAAAAAAAAATTAAAAAAAAAAAAAATGTTTCATAAAAATAAAAACAAAAATAATCAATAAATCGATTATTTTCATTTACTTACTTTTACCGACTTTTACTTTATGTGTTAACATCTCCTTTTGTCTATGCTTTTCACTTGGCTATAATGGCCTTTTAAATTCTCCCATCCAGGCCAGCACCTCCTGTCAGCGATCCTAGAGAAGGAACACAACCTCCCCACCACAAGCTGGTGGCTCGGGGCCGAGGAGTGCCATGTGGAGCTGGACGCTGTCAAGGTTCCTGATGGCGTCATCGCCGCGGCGGAGGCGCGGTGCAATGACCTCATACGCCAAGGGCTGAGTGTTAATGTGAAGTTACTTAAGATGGGAGACCCAGATTTAGATGAGGTAAGGAAGGAATGACAGTCTGATACTAAAAATGGGCCATGCTGTATGGAGTACCTAATCATAATAACCAACTTGGAAAAGTTGAAAAACCCCCGACATTGTCATTTCAAAGTTCAATATTTCAAAAACGGGTGAACCGATTTTAATGAAACTTAGCTAAGAACCATCTAGATTAAACTAGCTTTCGAATAAAAAAAACCACATCGAATTCGGTCCGTCCGCTTGCGAGCTATGATGCCACAGACAGATACACAGATACACAGGTCAACAAGTCAAACTTATAACACCCCTCTTTTTCGTCGGGGGTTAAAAAACGCGAGTGCACGGAGCGGGCGCCAATTAGCGCGCCAACTATTTTTCAGTACAGAGTTGTACTTTTTGTGGCTATGTATCGTATGGTAAGTTGGAGTTTTCGCACCATTGCTAGTGCGTGCGGAAGTCTCGGCTCAGGCCTAGCCACCTCGGGACTCATGTAAATTGACATGTTTTCTGCACTTGTATCAAAAGTCAGATTCCTGAATGATATTACAAAACATGAAGTAGTTTCGCGTCTAAATTGACGACCCGATAGCCTAGTCACTAGGCTATAGTGGTTACAGACCCTGACTATGAAGCTTGAGGTCCCGGGTTTGATCCCTGGTTGAGGCAGATGTTTTATGATGTATACGAATTTTTGTTCTTGGGTCTTGGATGTTTAATATGTGTATAAGTATGTATTTATCTATTTAAGTATGTTTATCCATTGTCTAGTACCCATAGATAGTACAGGCTTTGCATAGTTTGGAACTAAGTCAATAGGCCTGTGGTTGCCATGAAAATTTATATACATATGTATATAAATTTTCATGGCAACCACAGGCCCACACCAGAGGCCTCCCCGAAGACTGTATGGCCACCATCCGCGTGGTCTGCATCGAGGGCGTGGACGAGAACATGTGCTGCGGCACGCACGTCGCCAGCCTCGGCCAGCTGCAGCTCCTCAAGCTGCTGAGCGCGGAGCCCGGCAAGAAGGGGAAGACCAACCTGAGATTCGTGGTGGGCGGCCGGGCCTCGGCGCTGCTGGCAACGATGCTGGACCGGGAGAGGGCGCTGACTGCGCTGCTGAAGTAAGTAGCTTTGGCGCCATCTGTCATCTAGTAGGAGAACATTGTAGCGACTCCCAGCGCCATCTAGTCATCTAGTCATAATAACTTAGTTCTGTTCCAAATCACGCTGACGCAGTTTCTAGTCGGTTGCATAAATACCTAACTGTCGCATTATTTTTTATTTTACAAAAAAATTGCAATTTAAATACGTCACAGTTGTTTTTATGCGTGAACAATAATCAACTAATCGGTGATTATAGTTTTTTACGAAACATAACGTCTTATTTCGTCATAATTGTCACCTATTTCAATACTCCTCACAAAATTACAGACTTAAGTCATCTTGCCATAAAAAAAATCTAGAATAGCGATAGAATATCAATTAAAGTACCTAAGTACCTATTTATTAACTTCATCGATTCACAGACACCGTTAACACAAAATGTTAAATTTTACAGAAACGAGCCAAGCAAACACGAAGAACTGGTCCAAAAACTGCAGAAAAACTTGAAAATCACCAACAAAAATCTACAAAATGTTCTCTCTGAACTGGCACAATTCGAAATAGAGCGAATAAAGAACAACAAACCGAAATATGTCTTTTTGTGCAAGAAGGAAGCTACCCCAGAGTTCAACAGGGCTGTCTGCAAGGGGTTGGAGGGGGAGAGTCTGTTTATGTTTTTGGCCTCCGAGGACCCTGATAAGCCGAAGGAGGGACAGATAATTATACAGGGGCCGAAGGAGCACTGTAGCGCTTTGGGGCAACAGTAAGTGATGACTTTATTACTAATGTTTGCCAAACTGATTCATTTCCCAAAATGCTTTGTTTCCGAAACTGTAAACATTTCAGGATTTTTTTTAAACTAACCTCATCTAACCTATAGGGTTCTACGAGATGGCCCTGAAATAAATCCTGAAATATTTTCCGAAAAATTCGAAATTATTTTTTCTGAAAAAAAAAGCGTTTTGGAAAATGAATCCGTTTGGATAACGTTTTTTTGGCCCAATTGAAAGGATACCATATAAAGAAAAGAATGAACTGAGAAATTCTCTATGGGCCGATAAAGATCGTCAACGGAAACGAAAAACTTCGTCACCCGATCGATTGGACCAGAGGCCTTCTTGTCTAGCGCATTCGCCATCTCTTTCGCGCACGATATCGTACCGTTTGAGAAGAGCTCAATTTTAAACAATTTCTTCATGTCTTTTTTTAACCCCCGACGAAAAAGAGGGGTGTTATAAGTTTGACGTGTGTATCTGTTTGTCGTAGCTCGTAAATGGATGGACGGATTTGGACGCGGCTTTTTTAATCGAAAGCTAGTATAATCGAGATGGTTCTTAACTAAGTTTCATAAAAATCGGTTCAGCCGTTTTTGAGATATTAAACTTTTAAATGTCTCAAGTTCAGATCCCAGATGTGAGAGCCCGTTGATGTCTTCAGTATGGCTAAGTTCGGATATTCGTAATCCGGGAGCTCGTTGATATCTTGAACTTTTTGCTGGTTTATTTTTCAGGATAACCGAACTTCTAAAAGGCAAAGGCGCATTCAAGAACGGAAAGTTTCAGGGCAAAGCTGGCGACTTGGGCGGCATAAATAAATGCAAAAAACTAATTGAGGAATACTTTAATAAAGTCTAATTTATTGTACAAATTGATGTTTAATTATTACTAGCCAGATATATTAAATATAATTCGGATTATAAACAAAAACTTAACAAGACAATCAAAGGAATATTTAATGATCATTTAAAGACAGGATCGAGAAAAATTGTCTATGGACGAGAGGGATATATCAATTTGATAATCGCATCCCTTTCTTAAACCTTGGTTGCGAATAATTATTAAACCTTGGTTGCGAACACTTTGGTACCTTGTCACTTTAACTCCTTTTTTATTTTCATATTGCTATCAAATTGCAACTTACGAGTTTAAAACGACGAGATACTAATAGTACAAATACACACAACAGTATATTTAATGTTCGCTCATGTACAAATTACCTTTAATTAACTAATTTAAACTTCATTAGGACTTCCTCATTAAAAATAATTCATAAATAAAATAGTCAATACTGTGACTAAACCTGTGTACCAACACAACCAACCCTTACATTTTAAAATAATTCGCTATATTCAAATATGCCTTAAATTAACATTATATTAATTTACAATGTACCTATAAATGTGGTCATAAACGTATAGTTAGTTGTATATGTTGCAGTGATTTGGAATGAATAAAATAAAAACAGCACAAGTACCTATAGACCAACCAAAAAATCTACAAAACTGACAAAAGAGGAAGAACAATTTGTCATATAAAATTGTTGCCATATTCAAACAATTTACCCATGTCAAAAGGTGAGAAGTTACGAAGAAAGTGGCGCCCTCATTTAACTGACTTTATGGTGGGACTATCTTTTCATAGTTTTTCAACTTAATAAACGCTTTTATTACCATTAACTCAAAATGATCGCCAATATCTACACAATGTTGCTCTCCCTTAAAATAATAACTGTTGCTAGTTTTACTCTTGATTTTATCATCCTTGTTTATGGTAATAAAGGTGGCCATAAACAATATAATTTTCTACATAACTATTGCCAGTCATATGGCAACACCATCGCTCAGTGTTCCCCGCCGCGTCTAAGATTTGCTATCGAACCCTGTCTACTTTACACCGGTATTTAAATTCATTTTAAACAGTGTAGACAAAATTTAATTATTATTATCTAATATTCCGACTGAAGGACTTTGTATCCATGGTCATGAAAGAATCCAGAAAGTAGACATACATAGAGTGCAGTCATGTGGATCACCGGTGAAGCTTGGAGTACCACAGGGCTCTATTTTGGGTCCGTTTCTCTTCTTGGTGTACATAAATGACTTGCCCCAGCTGCTAGAACACAAATGTGACATAGTACTGTTCGCTGATGATACCTCTCTCATTTTTAAAGTCAACAGGCAACAGGAAGATCAAAGTCACATCAATGAGACTCTAAGAGATGTGCTGAAATGGTTTACTGCAAACAATTTACTATTGAATGCAGCTAAAACGAAATGTATAAAATTTTCGTTGCCTAATGTAAGACAGGTTGACACTACTATCAGATTAAATGGAGAGAAGCTGAACCTCGTGGATGAGACTGTTTTTCTCGGGCTTACCTTAGATCGCAATTTGCAATGGAGCCCACACCTATCTGGTCTTGCTGGTAGATTGAGCTCTGCCGCTTATGCTGTACGAAGAATCCGGCAATTCACCAATGTAGAAACGGCGCGGTTAGTTTACTTCAGTTATTTTCACAGCATTATGTCTTATGGCATCCTAATTTGGGGCAAGGCGGCCGACATAGAGACAATCTTTATCCTGCAGAAGAGGGCGGTCCGGTCTATTTACAATCTTGGCTCCCGAGATTCACTTAGAGAACGCTTTAAAGAAATCGACATCCTTACAGTAGCTTCTCAGTATATATATGATGTAATATTGTATACACACAAGAACATCAAATCTTTCAAGAAAGTGTCGGATGTGCATGGTTTCAACACTCGGAATAAGCATAAACTTGCCGTCCCTAAATTTCGTCTACGAAAAGTCAGTAAGTCTTTTTTGGGAAATTGCGTGAGGTTCTACAATAAAGTGCCTGTAGATGCATGGGAATTGCCTCACAATTCATTTAAAAGATACATAAAGACCGCTCTCTTGAAAAAAGCATACTACAAAGTGGATGAATACTTATGTGATGGCACCACCTGGCCAAGGTTGAAAACAGAAGATAATTAGGACATCAATGTGACTTGGCTGCGTCCCGAAGATATTCGTGTATGGTGTCCGGCTCTGTTGCCGTTGTCCGCTGCGTACTAATTGTAATACAATTGACAAAAATAATGTTTTATTTATTTGACATGATGACATGAAATGTATATTTCATAAATTTTTGTTATTTGACATTTGGAGACCATATACATCTCCAGTTTATGTATATGTATTATTATACTTATTATTTGACCGTGGAGGCGTTTTACACCTCTGCTGATTTTAATTTAGTTTAAATTGACCCTAGAGACTATACATCTCTAAGCCATTTAGATTAAGTATTATATTATAGTATTAATTCTGGGACCCTATACATCCCTTTGTAATTTAAATTTTCACAGATATTTGACCTGGAGACCCTATACATCTCCTGCTCAAATAAAACGTGCCAGTAAAGTAAAGTGTTCTGGTTTTGCTGTTTTAATAATTACTTTTTACACTTGTTTCTAAAATGCGGTATTTTTTTTTTCTCTCTTAATCTTTTAATGACAGAGTGAGGTTTCTTTGTGTGGTTTGTCTGTGGTTGCGTATTGTAAGAGCTAATGTAACTTGTTTTTAGAAAAAATGACTTTGTGCCAAGTTTCTTGCGGCGCATTCTTCTTGGCAATCATGGTCTTTCCGAAAGCGCTGGTAGACTCAAAAAAATGACGTGTAAAAGAGCATTCAACTGCCTATTTGCTGAATAAAATTTTGAATTTTGAATTTGAATTTTTTTTTTGAATTTTGAATTTTGAATTTTGAATGAAATAAATAATAATAAAAAAAAAACAACACCATAGAAAAGTGTGACATATGACAGACGACAAATGGGGCAGATGAATTATCCTTGATCTATACAAGTAAAAAAAATAAAAGATACCATGAAGTTTTGGCTCCCATATGGCATGGTTAATAGGTCCTAGTGATAATTGTAATATTTACTAGGTCGTCGCTCCATCTTGTTGGAGGCCTACCGACAGCTCGTTTCCCGGTCCGTGGACGCCATTCGAGAACCTTCTGACCCCATCGGCCATCAGTTCCGCGAGCAATGTGCCCCGCCCACTGCCACTTAAATTTCGCAATTCTTCGGGCTATGTCGGTAACTTTAGTTCTACTGCGGATATCATTATTTCTGATTGCGGGACCGCGGTGGATGCGGAAAGCACAAGACCGGTCTGAGTGGAGAGCCTTGGGGGAGGCCTATGTCCAGTAGTGGACATCTTTCGGCTGACATGATGATGATGATAATTGTAAAGCATGTGGTGACACCTTTTGAAATTGTGAAATAAATAACTATTGTATGTCTGGCTACTTCTAACTGATTGTAACCAGGTACGATAGAGCGGATGAAACAGATGCACACTGGAGTCTAATCATCACACTATCTTTTATTTATTTAATCCATGCTCTTGATTTTCACTTCACCCAAACCACATTTTCTTATTGTAAAAAAAATTACCTAACTCCGTCTCAGTCTACCGGAAATGCTTTTCCTTGCAGTCCATAGTGTTGGATGCGTTCATACTGGCAATGAGTTTCTCTATGCCCAGATTGGTCCAGTCTTGTGTGACGTCATCCAAGTAGTTGTCAAAATCGATGAGGTCTCGTTGGACATCGCTCTGCAGGAGGTGGGAGACTGTCTCGAGAACATATGGTGTCTCTGAAGAAGAATGAGAACAAGTTTAGTTTAGTCAACTATGATAGAACCGAGAGGACTGCCAAGGTCAACACAATAGAAAAAGCCAGCCAAGTGCGAGTAGAACTCGCGCACCGAGGGTTCCGTGCAAAGATTTTTTTCCCGCTTTTCCCCAGTGTTTTATGTTGTCCAGTGTTAGCAGAGCTCTGGTCCTAAGCAAAATGTATGCAGTGTGGGGTCATTTAGTGAACCTTATATTTCGGAGCTACGCAAGTTAGTATGAAGATTGGCGGTCTTTGTATCACTTGTCTGTGGCTCTAAGGCACTAAGCAAAAAGACCCAGGAATACTTACGAAACAAAACTTTGTTGGCATCCTTCAGCTTCCATTTTCCCTCCACATATTTGTGCAGCTTGATGGCTGGCGTGTCTAGATGCTGCACTATTTTCCTGTTGTCCACCTGTAATAAGCGTTACGAAAATTTAAAAGAAGTACATATACTCAGAGAATATTTCAGTTAATTCCTTGTTGGAACTACCTGTTATTCTTCACCACCACCTGTTAGGTATCAGTGTTGCAGATTCATTGAAATCACTAGGGGTGGCACTGCATATTTTTTTATGTATTATTTGATGTACCTGGTCCATTTGATGTTAACGTCACAACTCACTTATTTTTATTAATATATTTTAAGTAGACAGACTTAAAAAAAGTTTTATTTTGTTTTAGAACTCCATAATAGGTGATTGTGTAATTTATTTGTCTAATTTGTGTAAGTTATAAATATTATTATAATTCGTTTACTTTTTATTCAGTTAAAATCATGAACTTGCTGAATGATTTCGCTGAATATTCCCAGTTTAAAACAAAGCTGATGGTGAAATTGGAAAACTCGAAAAACTCTTAATTTATTCAGAAAAGTAATGAAATTATACAAATCTGTTTTTTACCTGTAAAAATATTATTGTAACAAAAACGTTTTATACCCATACCAATATGTCATATTGACAACAAAATAAATATTGTGCGATAGCCCTATGACTTAGTTTCAATGAATTCGCAACAGTGATAATGGGGTATGTTCTCCACCAATAAGAGACAAGCTACTATCCTATGATTGGTGGAAATTGACAGATAGACCTCACTTGACACTAGCAATTCTATCTAGCGGATTTCTGACACGCAATACATGACCAACATACCACAACAAACACGGCCGATGGGAAGTGTTCAGCAATCTTCTCAGCAATCTTCTGTCCTGGGCACTTATCCACTGTGTTGTCGCGGAAGTTCTCACATGCTGCGTAGTAGCCAGCAATTATACGGTTGTTGGCTTGTGCTACTGATTCTATCTGAAATGTTAAGTTTTGTAAGTGAGCGATATTTTAATGACGAGAGACAGACATACTTGTGAGTTGTGTTTCTCAAATTTAAAACTGAAACTTAAATATACAGAAAGACTAGAAAAATATTTTTTCAAACTGGGGTTTGGACCCAGGGCCTCCACCATACTGCGGTGTCGCGCTACCAACTGCGCCACCCGAGCTATCGTTGGTCGCAGCAAAAAACTCCTATATATTCACATTTCAGTAAAATTAAAATCAATTTGTGAATACTGACTCACTAGCGCCAATGAAAGAATGTGAGTAACGATATTACAATAAAGAGGTAGATTGGTTATGCTGGTACTATTAACCCTCCCGATCTCCTCCAACTACCGCAATTTTTTTTTGTTTATTTTTCGTAGTTTTTTGTGCGTTTTTCATATATATTTTTTAAGATCGGAATTAAATAGAAATCCATACATAGCTCAAAGTAATTTCTGGATTTTTTTTGCAGAAAAAATATACTATAAATAAAACCAAAAAAAGTTTGACCCGATACGGGTCAACGGGAGACAAAAGATTAACTAGGTATAACTTTGTACTGGAAGGGTGCGCTAGTTAGCCTAACTTTATCCCGCCTATCTACATTTTTTATTGTAATACCATTGCTTGTATGCAGCACACAGATAAAAATAACATATTTCATACTAAAACACAAAATGAGGAACATATGTACACGCTTGGGGTCATCAACCGGCCTCAAATGGGTGACCTACAAATGGCAATAACAAGCTAAATTGATGGCCTGTTTGCTAACAGGATGTATGATTTTGGGATTAAATAAGTTACTCAATAAAGCTGTAACTTTTGGTGACTGTCAGTTTTCTATTAAAAAACACATGAAAAATACAAAATACGTGATACAGTGTGTCAATGCTGGAAATGGGGATAAAATAGACTGTAAATATCACTTAGACCCATCGCTAAAATACAATGCTGACACAGAGACAACCAAAAGACGAGAGCAAAAAACAAAGAAAGTATAACAAAAAGGTTAGGATTAGGTTTGCTTTGCGACATTAGTGTACTAAGAGGTAAGAATTAAGAGTACTTAAAAAATAAATAATATGATTATTACCTGTGTCAGAGCGATTTCTGCCATGGGAGACAAGTAATGGCTATGATGGAACAGAGGCACGGTGTCCACAATATCCAAATCCTGGTTTTTAGCCCCATCTCTGATCTTAGTAGCATCGGCGAGCAGCACTCCATTGACAGCGCAATGTGGGTATTTAACCGCATGCAGTATAATTTTAGCGTATGCTGTAGTTTCCAATGACACCTCGCCCATGTTTTAAATAGTATTGAATTGGTTTTATGTGAATTTATCTTGACTTTATTACCACTTTGGGATTGGTACAGTAAAGCAACAGTGTCAGTAAGTGAAATCATAGACTATTGAAGTTATTTGATTTGACATCTGTCAGGATGCTGTCGTGTTTATGGATTAGACTGTTTTTTTTTCTTATATTGATCGTTTTTACATAGCGCTCGAACAGTAGTTTAGTTTATTTATTTCCATAACAATTTTACCATGGAATTAATATAGCCAGGTGTCGAAATTTTCCCGGTTATTAAGGTGTATATTTTTATTCAAACGGAAATAGAGTTTTTTGTTTTTCATTTATTTTACTTTGCAAGGTGCTTTATTAGTATTCATTATTGCATGAAAAATAAATCCCGAAATTCAACTTGGTACTAGATTACCGTCTGTAAAATATTTTAAGCAGCCATAATATTCCACAAACTAGGCGCACTCGGTGTTTACTGGGTATTTATTTACATAATTAAGAGCAATTTACAACGACGTCAAATCCAAGCGAAAACAAATTAAATTAAAACTTAAATAAATCTAAATAAAGCCGCCGTGGCATGGTACTCATGATTGTATTAACTGGGAGCACAAAATCGTAAACGTCACGGTGACCGTTTTGACATATGACATAACGAACTCACAGCTCAACAAAGTCCAAATTGTTTTCTGCCGATCAGAACAAAAACAAATGCCCTTATTGATGTCTTTGTACTCATTAAACAATTAATTTGCTGTTCCGTCCGTGATGGATCAGTACGACACATCCCAGCTCACAGAGTTCCCGCGCTTCGAGCCGGAATCGTCTCAGAGCGGTGTATCGACTATTTTTAACAAATTATGGAAGTTCTCGATCTTTTCGCCTGGTGAAACGGGCGAGAACAGTCAGACCAAAGTCATGAGTGAGGGTAGAGAAGCTTCTCCTCTGAATGATAATGGTAGTGAGCAGGAAAATGACGATATTAAGCCGGAACCAGCCAGCTACGCAGTGGAACTTGAGGCTCGCAGTTTGCAGAATGTTTTGAGGAGGATCAGCAGTCTTGTTGCCTTGGGGTCTAACGTAAGTGCGATGGTAGATTGATTACATTTATTGCATGTTTTGGTACCTAGTTCCTAATATTTTTTCGAGCATAGGTTGTGGGCGCTTGCATCCTCCTGTAGCCCATGGCAAATGTAAACTGTGAAATTTGAAACTTATGTCAAAACATGTCTTCGATGAAAAGTTCATATTTACGTTTCACTTTGGTCCTATAAAAAACGACTTTGGGTCGCAAGTGGGTATTTTTTCTAGTAGGATAAATTTTAATAATCTGATTTGAACATGCACTTTATTTTCAGTCTATTGGTACCTACTCCATAAATCAATGTAGACACTGATTGAAATACTTTATTATTCTAATCCCCTCTGTCCCTCTGTAAACCAGCGCCGTGGCCCCAGCCGCGGCACAATGCTGAGAGGGATCCTGTTCAATGTCTTTGTTTACTTCTTTAATTGTTTTTTATTATACTTGTCACACTGTGACATCTGTCAAGTGCAAAGAACCATGCTCTTCAACATAAATACGATCCTCAGTGTAAAACTACTAAATACATTACAAAAACATTATCTCTGTGAAGCTCACAATCCAATTATCTAGTGGGAATGTTATCTCTTCGAAAAGTGAACAATTTACTCAACTAAATACGCGAGTAACACCAGTGACCACGAGGGTAGTAAAACAACCTTCAATACAAAAAAAAAACAAAAAGGAATTTAATAAATAAAACAAGGACGAAATAACTAAGTACCTATCACTATCAATCAAAAATGGAAATGGAATTATTTTTAAAGAAACTCGATGAAAGACTACAACAACAAACAATATCCATTACTAACAGTGTCACGGCAAATATTATGGAAGCTATGGACAGCAAAATGTCTAGTCTTATGGAAGAAAATGCTGTGCTAAAGGATCGTGTAGGAAACTTAGAGGGCAAAGTTAAATATTTCGAAAGTGAAAAACGAAGATTGAATATAGTGATGTATGGATTACAAGAGACGGAGAAAGGACAGTGCGAACTGGTACAAAACATTAAAGATACTATTGAAGAGGGAGGAATAAAAATAGATTGTCAGGAGATAGCCAAAGCATAGATTGGGAAAGAAGGGGAAAAAATTATGTCCTGTTTTAGTCCAACTCACATCCAGCTGGAAGAAGGAGGTAATTCTCAGGAATGGGAAGAACTTACCCATTGGCATTTATGTAAACCCTGATTACCCCAAGGAAATTATTGAAGTGAGGAAACAACTTATGCCGAAACTTAAAGAAGAAAAAAAAAAAGGGGACAAGGCATACATTAAATATGATAAACTAATTATTAAGAAGAACACTCGCCGAGAAAATAAAAGGAAAAGGGAGTCTGCTTCACCAGATGAACAACCTAGGAGGCAACCAACTATAAGTGCAGAGGGACGTACAAACGCATTGGATGCGATGCAAACAAGAACAGATTCTTGTTTGTCACCAACTCATGATGACGAATAGCAACTAACAAATTGGAAACCCTTTCCCAACACGCATGGTCAGCGCGGGAAAGTAGACCACTACCCTCCATCAACATCAACATCAAAATCAAAAACAACAAAACACAGCAATGGCACAAAAGAGGATTCTTCATTAAGTAAGAAGAAACAAAATAGCAACAACAAAACAAAGGGAAACAACGTTAACCCAAAAACATTTAAAACAAAAAAATTGAATCAAGAAAAGAACAATAAAAGGATGGAGGAGGCTTTTACCCTTGGAGGGGCCACATGACAATGATTATAAAAATAAACTAAAATATATATATTCATAATTATTATAAAATAAAACAAAAATTGTAATGTGGAAATAAAGCTGTAATAATAATAATAAGAATACTTGTCACTTGTGTATGTTGAATAAATATTTTTCTATTTCTATTTCTATAAAAATCATAGAGCCTTTGAAATTATTTCTAAATTAAATTTATGAACATTACAGAGTGGTACTAAGTACTCTGACACTGAGCTGGCCCGCTATTGGATGCCCGATGACATCTCTCGCGAGTGCTACGAGTGCGCGGCGCGCTTCGGGACGCTGCGCCGGCGTCACCACTGCCGCGTTTGCGGCCAGATATTCTGTTCACGCTGTTGCAGCCAGCGGGTGCCAGGTTTGTTGGTCCACTGTGTACAGGTAGCAGGTGCCATGTCTGTGTTGGTCCCCTGTGTACAGGTAACGGGTACTAACCTGGTGGTCCACTGTGCACAGGCATTAGGTGTCAGTCTGTTGGTCCACTGTGTACAGACAGCGGGTGTTAGGTCTGGTGGTCCACTGTGTACAGGTAGCAGGTGCCATGTCTGTTGGTCCCCTGTGTAGAGGTAACGGGTACCAATCCTGGTGGTCCACTGTGTACAGGCATTAGGTGTCAGGTCTGTTGGTCCACTGTGTACAGACAGCGGGTGCTAGGTCTGGTGGTCTATTGTGTACAGACAGCGGGTGCCAGGTCTTGATTAATTGATTATTAGAACGGTATATAGACCGTTCTAATCTTAATCCCACCAAACATAACATAACAGACTCATCACTAGCATCCAAATAGTCATAAGCATGCTAAATTTCAGATCAGTGGAAAAGCAATATGTAGACCAAGTAGTAGGTTTGCAAATTTCTGAGTATATATACTTTACGTTTATACAAACAGTGCAAGTTAAATAAAATGTTCATTTCCAGGTCAGATATTCGGGTGCGCAGGCGGTCTTCGAGTGTGCAACTATTGCTGCAATGTGGTGCTTAGCTACCTGCGCGAAAACGACCTGACCGGCGAGATATCGCCCGATCTCAGAACTTTGCAGGAAAATTTGCAGGTAAATAGATTAGCGGCCTTTACGACTATTAACTGTAAGTACGAACCGAGAAGCAGAGTACGGTTATGTGATTTCGAATGCCTGATTCGTTCGCTTTCGAAGTTTCGAAACACGGACGAATACATTTTCTTTCAAACACCACCCTGGAGAGATGTTTCTAATGTGACTTAAATATACACGGGAATCGGTTGAGAAATGCGACCTATAGGTCTAACACGACTCACAGTGCGACTTCTGTCTCGCGCGAGAACAGCTACCCGTCCTTTTCTGTCAATCAGAAATTCAGAATGTAACGGGACGGGTAATATAATCTCGCGCGACAAACAAAGTTGCGGCCAGTCGTGCTAGCCCTATAGTATAATTTTTAGCCAAGCTGAAACGGAGACAGTTAAAAGGTAATGTAATTTTCAGGTAAAATTTCCCGACAACAAGCAACAGCAGTCGAAATCTCGCGACAATTACATGTTCGCGCGCGAGCAGGACGACCGAGAGCGGGGCTGCCCCAAGGAAGCCATACAGGATGTGTTCCGGCAGCTCGCTAACTTGCTGCCCACGCAGCAGCACAGGTGCGTTGACGCTGCTTGCACGCTGCGGTGGCGTTGTGTGCATGACGCGGCATCGTTACGCAAGCACGTTACAGAGAGAGAGAGAGAGAGAGAGATTTATTCACACAGATTCGATACACCCACACAGACGAAAACAGTACCTTTGAAAACAAAATAAGAGCAGACAATTTACTTACTAACCATTACAACGCGTAGCAACAACAATACCAGGTTCAATTTAAAATTAATATTGCATTGAGATCCCCAGAATATCATTATTACGTATTACTTACCATTTGTAGACAAAGATTTGAAACACTGACCCTTATTTATTTTTGTTGTAAAAGGTACCTTCTGTATTGTAAGGAAAACTGCAATGTTAAAAATAATCTGACTCATTTCGCCCTTACAATATAGTTCGTATTCAGTGGTTTGGTTTTTTTAATGTTTACAAAAATAAACAATTGCAGGTCTCTGAAGAAAATTTGGAAGCAAATGTCGTGAGTGATCGTGTTGATGTTGTCAGCCGTTCATTATAACTGTATATATATTTGTAAAAACATCGTTGGCTACTAGGTACTTCAGACAAATGTTTTGCGGGTACCAAGTAGTTCTGGCCAGATCACTACCATTAACTTATTACTCCAATCTTGTTGTGAAAGAGCAGTGCTTGTACTGTTCAGGCCTAGAGTGCTGGGTGAATTTGTTCCATCTAATTCTTTAGGTTGACAATGCATCTGCTATTTCTCTAGGTCACTATAAGCAGTGGTGATCATGAAGTACCTACCTATAGGCGACCTATACTTTTACGATATTTTTACTCCCTCTAGTCCATATTAAATAAGTTTTCTGTTAAAAATGTCATTTTTAATACAAGATTTTTTGCGACTTTACTTTTTGATGTCTGTACTCGTATTGTCATCCAACTTGCACATCCATACCAAATTTCAAGTCGAACGAAGAGTTCCCTCCTGTGGAGACGATCCTGACCGCGCCACCAGGATTTCACTACCAGGTTATATAGTTGGTAGGTTGGTTAGGTATTGTCACCGGATTTACTGTATGACAAATTTCATCTGAAACGGTTGAGAGTTACTGCTTTAAAATTCAATTGCAAGATTTGATGGATAACTTGCTTACATACATACGAACAGTGGAAGTTAAGTAAAAGCTTGTAACGAAAAATGTTTCATGTAAAAAAGTCTTACGTAACGCCGCCAAAGTCAGAGTCATCCTACTGCCATCTTACTGTATTTTATCTTTTACGATAATTTTGCACCTTAAAACGAAGTATAATAAATAACTGCACATCACAAAAATCCTTTAAATCTACATAAGAACATATGCTATAAAATTATATCGCTAAGCTCGATCGTTCGCTATTCTATATTTTACTTTACGTGTATAGAAGTTTAAGCTATGGATGTTAGCAGTACTAGAAAGTAACATCAACATACCTGTAATTAAGTAAATGGTTTGCTCACGTTCATACTCGTAAAGCCGCATTTTCCTGACATGTTCCAAACAGGTTCGTGGTTATTTTTTAAGGAAAGCTTACCGTCACTGCAAACGCAAGTTATTATACCAATCTTAGAAATAACGTCACGATTTTAACGCATATATACGTCATGGCGGCACTTCACTTGGCCGTATTTGACAAATATTCGTGTCTCCTCTCTTTTGTTTTTTACCTGACAAGCGAAGTCCCGGCATCAGGGATCACTAAAATTTACTTAAGTATTGTGTTAAAATACGTGTAATGTTGTAGGTATCGCCTGGTGCGGTACAGCGGGGTGTGGCGCGGATGCGACGTGCTACAATGGATCATGGACAACACGAGTCATAAAACCAGGTATTGCTTTTTCTCGATTTTGACATCGCGCCATGGTAGATAAATAGGGTGCATTGAATAATTTTTGATAAAAAAAACATTCTCACATATATTAATTGCTTCTGCTGGTGGTTGATGTATTGGTGAATTATTTTAAATAAGTTTTAACGACCGGATGGCCTAGTGGTTAGCAACCCTGACTATGAAGCTTGAGGTCCCGGGTTCGAATCCCGGTCGGGGCAGATGTTTGTATGATGAATACGAATGTTTGTTCTCGGGTCTTGGATGTTTAATATTATTATGTGTATAAGTATGTATTTATCTATATAAGTATGTTTATCCGTTGTCTAGTACCCATAGTACAGGCTTTGCCTAGTTTGGGACTAGGTCAATTGGTGTCAATTTGTCCCATGATATTTATTATTATTATTAAAGTAACTTCAGACATAGACTTTCTGACTGAATTTTCGACGTTTCATTAAAACGCATCCTGAATAAATAGTCATATTACGCGTCATCAATGTAATAATAAAATGTAGTTAATCGTTAATAACGACTTGGTTTTTTTTTTTCTTTATTAGTAAACAAATTTTAATTAGTACATTTCATTTGCCTATAACAGCGGACGTAAACTCAGCAGAGTTTATCTGCCGCTGACAGTCACTCAAATTAGTTACTTAAAATTAGTTATTGTTGCGCTGTGTTACAATTTAGGTATAATGCTTTAACAGTTTTCTTGCATCAATTAGGGTTGGCACACACCCTATTATAAGTTTCATATGGTAACTCATTTAGTACACTTGGTAACATATACTGCCCTGTGCGTTTTCCGTATACATTATTGCATTTTGGAAGAGTATGTTTTGGCAAGTATTCCAATTTACGTAGTTTTTGAGGTCTAACGTATTTTTTTAAGCTATCCAATCTATCTATGTCACAGTTAAGTACTTCAATCTTAATGAGGTTATAAACATTTAATACCCCACAATATCCAAAGAGCATTGCCTCATCACTATGCATCTTTTTTTTAGTTGATTTAGGTATAATTGTCTTATTCGTTATTCGTTATTAACCGTTTTGCCACCGACAGCTAAGGTCTCACAGCTATAACTACTTGCACGCAGGACGCAGGCAACAGTGATATGCCAGTCCCTGGTGAACGGGGGCTACATGGAGTGCGTGTCGGAGTTGCCGCACTTCGCGGACTACGCGTTATACCGGCCGGCGCCCGCGCCGCCGCAGTCGCCGCCCGGCCCTGACCACTCGCGTGAGTACTGCAGGAACAGGTTGTATGGTATGTAGATCCCGCTAGGCCCCGTTTCTCGAAGCTGTTAGACTAATAATATTAGTGTTTTGTCTCGTAAATGACAAAACAAAACATAAGTGTTATCTATACCTATAAAAGAAGACCGTGACTGACTGACTGACTGACTGACAGACAACGCACAGCCTAAACCACTGGACCTAGAGACTTGAAATTTGGCAGACATATACCTTGAGTATCCTAGAGGTGCACTAAGAAGGGATTTTTCGAAATTCCCACGGGATAGGGAACCAGCCCATTTTGAAATATTTCACGGTGGCAGAGCCGCGGGGCATAAGCTAGTTAGTCTAATAAGCTTCGAGAAACGGGGCCCTGGTAAGTAAAAAGTCAGGTCTGAGCCACTGTACCCGCCTGAACCATTGTTTCCACTATGGACCAAAATAAATAAAAATCTTTGTAATGCGCATAATTCTCTCGTATTTGTATTATAGCGGACGAAGAGCATACGCGTTTGGTTGAGAGTGTTTCGTCGTACTGCTTGGATCTCAATCTCGGGGAGAATTCCGCTCGTCTCACCAAAACAGCAAAAGCAGCGGGTACGTAAAGTTAGAAATGTATTTATTGAAATGTGTAAGTCATATATGCGTTATGTAAAGTGAGAATAATTATGGGTTTTGCATGTGTTTCAAAAAGGTTATTATTGTTGATGAATGTATTAATTAACTTTATATTTTATTGAATTCCTTATGTTTTTGTAATTGAAAATGTAATGTGATTTTCAATGAGAAATAAATGAATGTAATCTAATCTAAGCACATTGTATGTCTAATCCCGGGTGTACGATGTACAAGATATCATTTTGCGCACGCTCAGCAAGTTTCCTTTTAGTTGCCTTGTAACAGCATGGGCGCGAGTTCACGACAGCCTTTCTTAGTGTGCGCACACATTTTACTTATTATAATTAAATTGTGATTATAATAAACAATTAATATTCTGCATCAAGTTTTTATTATCTCAACAAGAGCAAGACATCAACAAGTATCAAGAACTCATACACCGGGATTGTGTCAGCTGGGGGAGACTTTGCGTTTCGGCCCTAAATATATTGTGTGTCTAGTCCCGGGATTATGGCAGCTGGGGGAGACTGTGCGTTTCGGCCCTAAATATATTGTGTGTCTAATCCCAGGATTATGGCAGCTGGGGGAGACTGTGCGTTTTGGCCCTAAATATATTGTGTGTCTAGTCCCGGGATTATGGCAGCTGGGGCAGACTGTGTGTTTCGGCCCTAAGTATTATTGTGTGTCTAGTCCCGGGATTGTGTCAGCTGGGGGAGAGTACGTTTCGGCCCTAAGTATTACTGTGTGTCTAGTCCCGGGATTGTGTCAGCTGGGGGGGGGGGGAGTGTGCGTTTCGGTCCTAAGTATTATTGTGTGTCTAGTCCCGGGATTGTGTCAGCTGGGGGAGACTGTGCGTTTCGGGGTATATTGTGTGTCTAGTCCCGGGATTATGGCAGGGGGGGGGAGACTGTGCGTTTCGTTCCTAAGTATATTGTGTGTCTAGTGCCGGGATTATGGCTGCTGGGGAGACTGTGCGTTTTGGCCCTAAGCATTTTATGTCTGAACCCGGGATTGTATCAGCTGGGGGAGTGTGCATTGTGGTGTCATGTTGTCTTGTGCATTCTAGAGCCCATATCGTCACCGTCGAGTGAAGAGGAGACTCCTAACTTGGAGCATAGCGAAGGTAATTATTACAAGCTTTTTAACTTGCCTTGTTAAGCCGAGTTTAGAGCTACAAGTAAAATCATGCAAGTTGCAATACAATGCGAGGCCGTAAAGCGAACGGGTTTGGAGTAGGCGGTCGAACGCTGCAATGTGTTGCAACTTGCGCGAATTTTCTTGCATGTCTAAAGTCTGCTTTAGTACAGTCTGGCAAAAAAGAGAAGAAAACGGGGAAAAGAGGAACTAAAATTTGTCATACAAATTTGTTGCCATATTTAAGCAATTTACGTCAAAAATGTGACAGATACGAAGAAAGTGGCGCGCTCATTTAATTTATAATAATAATAATAATAATAATCCTTTATTTCAGACATAGTCCATACAATAGTGTTAGTAAACAATAAAACCTTATACACTTATTTATACTCTCTTTTGCCAGGCTATATGTAATTATGTATGTTCGGCAAATCTTGCGAGTTAAATTTGACCCACTTCCAGTGGTAGGATTTACTTGGAATTTGGTATGGATATGTAAGCTGAATGACAATACAAGTACAATAAACAAAAAGTGCAGTCTGCAAAAAGCTTGTGTTATTTTTTTTTTTTTTCAATAAACAACTTTTTTTTGGTCGAGTTTCTCTATTGTGGCATTACATTTCTATGTAAGCTGTATCTAAAACATAATGTACTTAGAAGAAATGGAGGATAATTTTTTTTTGCTTTTTTTTGTTTGCTGTTTCGGACGTCACTTGCTATTGTTTAGGTTATCTTTTAATTGCCACTCGTTGCCATGGAGATGTCCCCTGGGTAACTCTTCTAATATAATATTTTCTAAAGCACCACTCCATCAAACGTTAAGATTTTCAACAGCTTTAGGCCAATTCCTTCATGCTTCATATCCTAAGCATGCAAATCCTGACTTTCGGGGAAGTGTATTGAAGAAATTAATTCCTGACCCACCATAAAACATTTTCATAGTAAACGTCATAATGATTTTCCTTGTCAAGCTATGCGATGTCACTATGATGTTTACTGTGAAAAGGTTCCATAGTGGGTCAGGAATTAATTTCCTCAACCGTACCTTAGAACATCTTATTTTAGACGAGTTACCCAGGGGACATCTCCATGGCAACGAGTGGCAATAAAAAGCTAATTGACTCATTCACGTTTTACATTATTTCGTTACGAGTCGTTCAAAGCGCATCTGCGGTTCTCAGATGATACGTCGAGTACAGATAGCTTTTTTTCTTTTTTAATCTAGGAATTCTCCAGAACTTTCTTGGAAAAGTTTTTTTTGTCTATGTAGGGTCGAGCGAGAATAAGCTCTGCAAAGCGATTGAAGAGGCTGGCGAAGACCACCTCAGGCTACTAATGCGACAGTCACTGTCGAGCGAGTCGCTGAGCGGCGCGTGGCTCGACGTACTGCTGCCGCTGTGCGTGCAAGCGGCTGACATCATCCTGCCAGGTCAGTAACCGCTACTGGCGCGGCAGTCACTGTCGAGCGAGTCGCGCGAGCGGCGCGTGCAAGCAGCTGACATCATTCTGCTGTGTGTGTGTGTGCGCGCGAATGTTATTTTAATATGGAGTATGTCCTCTGTGTTGGTAATCCTTTTGTGATAATAACAGCCATTCAGTCACCATCATTGACCGTGTGTTGTCATGTCCCTGTGTTGCAGATCTGCACACCAGTGAAATTGACATACGCAACTACGTGCAAGTGAAAAAGTTGCCGTCCGGTGACATGAGGGACTCGCGCGTCGTGCCCGGCGTCGTGCTCACCAAGAACGTGGCCCACAGGTGCGGCCTTAGGGTGAAGTCGCATCTATCAGCATCGAATGGCATTTTGTAATACAAAAACGCAATTTTGTATGAAGATGCGTCCGCATTCATTCACCCTTCCGCATCGATTCAGCTTCAGCATTAAATGCGTATAAGTGTAGCTATCCATTTAACATACTGAAGAATGCTCATTCATGATAAAGCATGAGAACGGCTGCTTAAGACGTGATACTAGATGCTTGCGAATGAGAATAGTTGATTACGCGTGAGACAACGCTAGCGATTGATAACGGCTGCTTAAGGTGGAATGCTTGCGAATGAGAAAGGCTGCAAATTAAAGGGGGAGGCGTGCGGGCGGCCGACCGCGTCATTATCTATCACAACGTGCCCATCTAGCAAAGTGCACGAGTTTGTTTACTTGCAATAATTACAATATATGCATAAAAATGGACGAGGAAAAATTTATTTTCAACTTCAACTGCGGTGTAACGTATAAGGGAACTAAAGCTTGTGTTGTGTTGGCATCCTTTAGCAGTGAAAAGCATGCGATAGCATACTCTAGCAGATAAAACCATGCGATAGTATCCTTTAGCAGCTGAAAACATGTAACAGCATACTTTAACTTGCGATGCGTATAGTGTGTCCAAAATCATCCAGCCAAATGCGATTCGATGCTGATAGATGTGACTTCACCCTTACTCATACTCATTTATTCGTAACTAGCTGTTGCCCGCGACTTCGTCCGCGTAGATTTCGGTTATCGCTATCCCGCGGGATCTATATAAGTAGCCTATGTTATCCCTCAATATTCAAACTATATTCTTACCAAATTTCATCTAGATTGGTGCAACGGTTTTCCTGTGAAGAGGTAACAAACAGACAGACAGAGAGACAGAGTTACTTTCGCATTTATAATATTTGTTAGGAAGTTAGGATAAGGTATTATCACACGTCATTTTAATTAGCGCGTTACATCGCTGCAATGTAATACAAAATAAATTATGACTTCCATAGATAAATAAATAAATTATGTTATTAACATTATATTCATCATTAAGTTATACCACACATGACATGAAAACATGCCATAATACGAAACAATAAATTATATATAAATGGTAAGGAACATTATTCGGTACCTTTGAAGCCTCCTACACTCGAAACGGATAACAATGCCTCGAGAAATGAACAGGGTTCCGCGAGCAGGCGAAGTTCGACGAGTGCACAAAATTCGGGGAACGTCTTATTTTCAGTGAGTGAGCCGAATTCTGACGATAAACAATCAAGTAATCACGGCTGCAGTATATCTTTTAGTGATAATATTAACACAAATAGTGTAAAGAGCAAACCTGCGAGTGATTTGTTTCGTTTTCAATAATGTATTCATATTACACCAAAATATAAACGGTCTTATAAATAAGGCTGTTATCTTAACTGTACATTTACAAGAACTTATGATGTCTGATACTCCAATGGATGTTATCTGTATCACGGAACATAACATGATAATAGGCGACGAAGGTCAATTAGCAATTCCAAATTTTAAACTTGCTGCTCTCTTCTCAAGAGACAATAGAAATGGTGGTTCTTGCATACTAGTAAAAAATACACACAAATTTAAAATATTAAATAGCATCTCCAGTAGATCGGTGGCAAATGTTTTTTAATGTTCAGCATTAGAGCTCACGGAACATAATATTGTAGTCTTGTGTATATATAGGGTACCGACACAAAATGCCTCAGATATGGTTTTCTTTTTCGAAACATCATATTTAAAAAAACAACAAGGAAAATAAAAAAAAGACAAAATAATAATATCGGGGAAGTCCCTTGACACTTTTGGCTAATTTGGTTCCCTAAGGTCTAACCATAACCTAGCCTTTAAATACAAATGTAATAGGTAAGTCGATTCAGAATTAAACGTGAATCCAACGAAGACGGTTATTTCTCTTATTTCTCTCCCACGCTCCGCCACAGCTGTAAAAAAGTATTGATTTAAATAATTGTTGTTTTAAGCACTTGATTTTAAGTGCGATGATTTTAACTCATCTCATCTCAACTCAACCCGCACGCATGATGTATGTATACTAGTAGGCCCACGAGGGAACTATAGTCCAAGCAATCTCATTATAAGAGGAGGCCCAGCCAGCCTGCCTGTGCCCAGCGGTGAGACGTAAAAATGGCTGGTGGCTGGCCTTAATTTTTACTTTATGAAATTTTTCAAGTGTCGACCTATTATGGTTCAAAGACAGCCCTGTGACAGACGAACGGACAACCACAAGTCTTAGCGATAGAGTACGGTGCCGTTCTTGGGACCTTAAAATTGAAGTGCTGTCTGTTTTCAGAGCCATGCCCCAGAAAATAGAAAACCCGACCGTTCTGCTTCTCGACTGTTCTATCGCGTACCAGCGCGTGGAAGGCAAGCTGACTTCGCTCGAGCCTGTGCTGCTGCAGGTAAGGATCTGAAGCCGTTTCCAATATTCAGTCTGTATCTTGTTTTGATTTACTGACGAATTTTGGTCACTCGTTGCCGTCAAGATGTCCCCTGGGTAACTAGTCTAAAATAAGATTTTCCAAGGCACCACTCTAACAAACGTTAGGATTTTCAACAGTTATATGCCAATTCGTTGCTTCATGTCCTGAGCATGCGGATTTTAGACAACGCCAATTAATGGTACATTTGTAATTTATCATGAGCTTTTCGGTGAAGGAAAACACAGTGAGGAGACCTGCAGACTTCTGCGTAGCAATTCTTTGGTGTGTGTGAAGATTCTAATTTGCACTGGGTCCGCGTGGGAACTATAGCCCAAGGCCTCTCATTCTGAGAGGAGGCTTGTGCCCTTGGCTGAGTCTCGACCGGTCGGCTGTGTCCAGGAGCAGGAGTACCTGGTGCGGTGCGCGGCGCGCATCACGGCGCTGCGGCCGGCCGTGGTGCTGGTGCGCGGCGCGGCGGCGCGCGCGGTGCAGGACGCGCTGCGGGCGGCCGGCGTGGCGCTGGCCACGGGCGTGGGCGCCGCCGCGCTGCAGCGCGCCGCCCGCTGCCTGCGCGCGGACCGTGTCGCCTCGGTCGACGCCCGCATCGCCGTGCCGCGGCTGGGCTCGTGCCGCCAGTTCGCCGTGGCCTGCCGTCAGTAACTATTATTATAAACAAAAGGCGGTCTTATCGATTAGAAAGTGCATGAGGGACTTACTGACTGACTGAGTTAGTGCCCGAGAGAATGCGCGGGTGACTACTGACGGAATGAGTGAGTGACTGGGTGACTAACTGACTGAGTGAATAAGTGACTTGCTGTGAGTGAATAGGTGGTCCGGTGGTTTTTTTTTTCACATTTAACCTTTAAATACGAAAAGAATGAGAATGTGTCGACTGGGTGAGTAACTAAGTGACTGAGTAAGTGCCCAGACTGAAAGAGTGAGTGACGTGACTGAAGGAGTAGTGACTGACTGACTGAGTGAGTGCGTGAGTGACTAACACTGACTGGCTAGTTTCTGCGCGTTTCTGCTTTGGTCGACAATCCAGGCTTACAATCAATTTTTAAACCGCCCTAAGTCCTTTTCCTGCTCAATTTTTACCATAAACCTTCCCCAACAGATCCGACCAAAACCCTGATGTCTTTCGAAGGCTGCGCGGAGCCCCAACTCGGCTGCTGCATCTTGGTCTGCGGGGCGCCCCTCGCCGAACTAGCTCGAGTTAAAAAAGTCGTCAAATTCATGCTTCTAGCCTGCTACAACTGGAAGTTAGAAAAAGCATTCCTAGCTGACATTGAGGCTGTACTGCCCGAACCGGGGATGACCTGGGACGATGATTGCGATGATGATGACAAAGACAGTGATGTTAATAAGATGCTAGGTGATGAGTTTAAGCAAGCAAACAATGAAGGCAGAGCTGCAGATGAAAAATCTGTTGATAATGTAACTGAAACTGTAAATGCAGATGCAAGTGGAATTGAAGCAGTTGACAAATTAAGTGAAGTAAAGATAAATTATACGGAGTCGTTTGATGATCCGTTGACGAGCAAGTTTGTGCGAAAACCGGATAGCGATAGGGTGAGCTGTGGGGTCCCTATAAGGGATTTTAGCGACCCTCTGAGGGCGACTATATCTGTAGACGATGAGGTGTTCCTGCCGACTGAAGAGAGTTTGAAGGCTGATAGTCATAGTGATAGGTGAGTTTTGATGTATACTTTTTAGGGACCCTATTATTAAGACTCCATTCGTCTGTCACCAGCCTGTATCTCATGAACCGTGATAGTTAGACAGTTGAAATTTTCACATAAAGATTATGTATTTCTGTTGCCGCTGTAACAACAAATACTAAAAACAGAATAAAATTAATGTTTCGGTGGGGCTCCCATACAACAGACATGTGTGAACGAGTAGTGTAACTAGACAGCTATCTCATTACCATCGCTACTCGCCACTAGACCGCGCTGTCAATCACTTTGCTTTTTAAACAAATACGTGTGGCTTGTGCTAAGATTTATTGTTGACTAAGGGGTGTTCCGGAAAATGCTTTTTTTTTTCAGATGGTCAATCGACGACACAATCCTCTCGATGTCACCCAACGTGATAATCCCCCCGCCGTACCTCGAGACCGAGGCGGGGCGTCGCTGCCCGCTCCGCAAGTACTTTCCGCGGCCGCTGCTGCGCCAGCCGCCGCGCGCGCCGCACACGCCGCGCGCGCCGCACACGCCGCGCGCCGCGCGCACCGTGAGCCGGCCGCGGCACAGCGTCGACACAGTCAAGGTTTTGTTTATTGACCGAGCGAGCGAAGCGAGCGAGGCGTCACCATTTCAACTTGAACAAGAATACTTCCATAATATACTACTATTACTATTTGTGAGATACTGTAATTGGCTCTGTGTTGCTATTTTCACTACTTATATTGTGTTATAAGCTGTTGGTTCTCCTTAAATAAATAAATATACGTCCGCTATCTGTCCGGCTAGAGAAATATATACCTAAATGTAAAAATGTGCCAAATAGCTTTTCGGTTAACGTGCTCGGATGTGACTATAAATAAATAAATATCGTGGGACAATATTGACATCAATTGGCCTAATTCCCAAATTAAGCAGACAACGGATAAAAATATATAGATAAATACTTACATAAATGGGTCAATCAACTTTACTTTGCCACTCGTTGCCATGAAGATGTCCCCTGGGTAACCTGTCTGAAATAAGATTTTCTGAGACCCCATTTTCATAGCATAAAGGGTATTTTTGTTCGTCTAAAATAAGATTTTCTAAGGCACCAATTGCCAATTCCTTCATGCTTTATCTCCTAAGCTGCCAATCCTGACTTTCGGGGGAGTGGGGTCTTAGAATATCATATTTTTTATGAGTTGCCCAGGGGACATCTCCATGGCAACGAATGGCAATGAAAAGTTGACTGATCCAAATACATATTGAACACCCAAGATTCGAGAACAAACGTTCGTATTCATCATACAGACATCTATCCCGACCGGGAATCGAACCCGGGAGCTCAAGCTTCATGAACAGATTCTCTAACCATTAGCCCTCTATTTAAGTGTAGTATTAGTTGCCTCATTTGTAGGTTCTGGTCGCGGGTTCTGGTTTGTTCTGTATTCCGAGACGGTTACTTGCAGGAGGTGCACCCATTCATCGCGACGCCGATCGCGGCGGCGGCCGACCTGCCCGCGCTGCGCGCTGCGCTCGCGCACTACCGCGCCACCGGCGGCTACCGCCCGCGGCACAAACGTAAACAACACGGGCTTTACTAATATTAATATTTAACTTTATTATCTGGGTCAATCAACTTGTCATTGCCACTCGTTACCATGGAGATGTCCCCTGGGTCACCCGTCTAAAATAAGACTAACTCATCTAATCGATTTGTTGATTATTTTTGTTTTTATTGTTATGAAACATTCATAGTATGAAATTCAACGTTAATATGTTAATATTAAAGAAATAAAATATGACACAATGCATTGAAACATTCGTTAGGTTCAGCCAGCTAAGTATGGTTTAATTGGTGGAGCGTGGTGCGAATTACCGAGGTTGCTGGTTCAAGTCCAGCTGCTTAACTGATTTTTCTTTGCATTGCCATTGTATGTTGAAGTACTAACTTCACAGAAATATACATGGAATTCAACTATTTTAATTCGTCTAATGTTGTTCGTAGCGGAATGCCCCCAGAATAAGCCATCAGTTGTCAAAAAGATCACCAAGGAACCGGAGCTGGAAGAAAAACCGGAACCCCGCGAGTTGGACCCGCTGGCTCCCGAGAACCACCAGAAGCTGGTGGTGCTGCTGTACAGCTACAGCAGCAAGTCTGCCAACTCGCCGGACTTCTGCGTCAACCCGTGGTAGCTATTGCAAGCTTTTATTAACTTGCCTTGTTAATTTGTGATTTGTTCCTGATTTGTCATATTCCTAATTCGACACTTTCCTAACTGGTCATAGTCGTAATTCGTCATATTCCTGATTCTCTGATATTCAGGGATCGGACGGAGAGATGAGTCCAAAATTAATCAATTGATTAATTAAATTCTTGAAATTAGAATTGAATTCCTGATTTGTCATGTTCCTAATTCGACACTTTCCTAACTGGTCATAGTCGTAATTCGTCATATTCCTGATTCTCTGATATTCAGGGATCGGACGGAGAGATGAGTCCAAAATTAATCAATTGATTAATTAAATTCTTGAAATTAGAATTGAATTCCTGGAGATAACATTATACACGTATGCTTTCAAAATAATTACAGTAATGAAATATTAATAATAAAATTAGCAGTCGGTATAAATCAGCGGAGGTTTTGTATTATGGAGGATTTATATTATATAATGTACTTTAATTAGAAAACTTCAACATTAAAAAAATATCTACGACAACGACATCGATTGCTGATTTTATTAATGTCTAATTATTTTGAAAGCATGTATTGTGTAGTTAAATTGTTATCTCCAGGAATTCAAATTTAATTTCAAGGAATTAATTAATTGATTAGTTAATATTGATTGATTAATTGATAAATTTTTAGTCATGTCCACATTATTGCGAGCAATGACGCCAATCCGTCCGATCCCTGGTCATATTCCTAGACCCTAAATAGAGCTGGTGTGGTGATGGTGCACATTAAACCACAAGTTTTTTTAGGATAGTGACGATGGAGATGTACGGCCGGCACGACATCACGCTGGGCGCGTTCCTGGCCAAGTACTGCTTCAACAGCGAGTACAAGTGCCCGTCCAACAACTGCGCCGTGCCGGTCAACCAGCACGTGCGGAGGTCAGTGAAGAACGACCTTCATAGGTGTTTTTAACAACCACAGATAGAGCTTAGGGCGAAATAGTACTTTTTGATATAAGTGCGGACAGTATGTCATTTTTGCACGAGTGCCGAGACTCGGGGACGAATAAAAATGACACCTCCGCACGTGTACATGTAGAAAACACTAGCAAAAAATTCAACTTTCGGCACGATACGTAGCAACAACAGGTAGGACTTTTTGAGCAAGTGTAATAAAATAATATTACTTATTGCGCTGTATTAGGTTGTAAAAGTGATTTAGCTTAACGACGATGTCAAATCACTAAATAGCTATAATGCTCCGCCGCTATGAAGTCAATATTATACTTTTTAAATACTCACTGAAACATTAATAATGGAAAAAAAAACAGAGAATGCTACCCTCGGAAAACCTGGAACCTCGACATTCCGTGTGGCGTGCTATCAACCCTACACTACGGTTAGCATAGATTATAGACAATGTTAACCATAGGAGAAAAATGCTAGACTTGCTCGTTTGCCACACGCAACAAATAATTTGGGTCAATCAACTTTTCTTTGCCACTCGTTGTTATGGAGATGTCTCTTGGGTCACTCGTCTAAAATAAGATTTTCTAAGGCACCACTCCATCAAACGGGAGTTTCGACAGTTACATGCCAATTCCTTTATGCTTCATGTCCTAAGCATGCAAATCCTGACTTTAGGGAGAGTGGGGTCTTAGAAAATCATGTTTTTGTCGTGTTACCCAGGGGACATCACCATGGCCATGGCAACGAGTGGCAATGAAATGTTGATTTACCCATTTACTAATTTGTATAATGAGATTTAAGTATTTATCTACCCCGACCGAAGATCGGAAATGGGACCTCAAGCTTCGTTAATATTCCAAGAGAAATGATTATGGTTTCCCATAGGTTCGTCCACGGCGACGCTTGCATCACTATCACCAGCAGGGTCATCCAGCACAGCATGGAGAAGGTGAAGGAGGAACAGGAGAATCAGGTACTGGTGGCTCTGTGAGCTGTAAACCTACCGACATCATTTTAGAACATTTTTTTAAATGCGAATTAACACAAAAATTCTAATATTTATTGAACCACATCACAAAATTTCACGACGGTCGGGTCATTTTTTAAACATGTTTTTGTTTTTTTTTTCTGTAAAAAATTCAAAAAAAAAATCGAGTCTACCAGCGCTTACGAAAAGACCACGATTGTCATGTCAAGATGAATGCGCCACAAGAAACTTGCTACAAAGTCTTTTTTTTTCTAAAAGGTGTAGAGACTTCCGGTCCAGCAATAATAGTGTTGTCGATAAGGAATACTTATTTTTTTCACAAAATAGTACTTTTTGATATAATTGTGAGAAAGTATGTCCGTGCGTGCACCAAACGACGTTTGTTAATACATTTGCAAAAAAAAGACAGCGAAACCAAAGGCGCGCCACGCGCTGAGCTTCCAAGACTTTCCGAAAAGTAAAAAGCAGAAGTGCGAAAAGTGCCACTTTTTGATCAACTGCATCAAAAGAACTTCTTGCCAGGTGCTGTTCTGGTCGCGCTGCGAGCAGTGCGGCGCGAGCAACCGCGCGCGGCGGCTGTCGCGGCGCGCGCTGGCGCTGTCACTGGCGGCGTACCTGCGCGCGCGCTGCTCGGCGGCGCGGCCGCTGCGCGCGCGCGCCTGCCGCCACGCGCACCACGCGCTCGCGCACGTGTTCGCCGCGCCCGCCGCCTACTGCCGCTACACCGTGACGGAGCTCAGGTCAGCTGCGGCTCGTGTTGCCCGCGCGCGCGCTACTCGGCGCGTATATTTTGAAAAATTAAACCAAAAAGCATTTTTAACATGAAACTACCGTGAGGCTCAATCGTAATTTTTTTATGCTGTGTTTTTATGTTCTGTGTTTACTTTACCAAATTGTTACGCCTTAGGTTAGTAACCTGTTATGTAACTCTTTGTGATTTAATAAACTTTAATAAGTAATGAAATGAAAACGGACGGGTGTATAAGTATGCGTCTCGCTGCCGCTGGGTCCTGCGCTCCCTGAGAAAGAACTACGAATTAGTCCGAAACATGTCGGGCTAAACTCGACTTATGGACGTGAGTGATCCGGTTTTATTTCATCAAAATACATTTATTTCGAATTTTTGCAAATGGGTCAACATTTTATTGCCACTCGTTGCCATGGAGATGTCCCCTGGGTAACCAAACAAAAATATGATTGTCTAAGACCCCTCTCCCCGAAAGGCAGGATTTGCATGCTTAGGAGATGAAACATGAAGGAATTGGCACATAACTGTCGAAACTCCTAGCATTTGATGGAGTGGTGCCCTAGAAAATCTTATTTTAGACGGGTGACCCAGGGGACATCTCCATGGCAAAGAGTGGCAAAGAAAACTTGATGGACCCAAATATGAAATGGACTTAGACAATAAAAAAGAAATTACTTGCATGTTCATATTTACAGATACATGAAGATAACACCTTACGAGATCGAACTGCCGCCAGAGGTCATCTCCATCAGATACGACACTAAGGCGATGCGAGACGAACTCATTAACCAGCTCAATGACCTCATGCTTAAAGGTACACGTTAACGCTCGTTGTACTGGGAGCGCCATACTGCAGCTAATTCCTGCCGTACGAATGGGCCAGCTCGTCCGGGGAAGTACCACCCTCCCGCAGGAAATCGGCGTGAAGCAACAGCACCCATAACAGTTTTAAAAGATTCGCGGTAAATTGGGTGCGCGTAGTGACACCGTAAGTGTTGTGTGCTTAAATCGAGTAATAAGTGAGTACGCGACCGATAGTAGTGGCAGTGCCTAGTCTACGCAATTGCTCAACATTAGTATCTGCCCGCGTTTCGTCAGTTTGCCCGTGATCACCGATTAAAATTAAATAATAAATAAATAAATAAATATCATGGGACAATTCGACACCAATTGACCTAGTCCCAAACTAGGCAAAGCCTGTACTATGGGTACTAGACAATGGATAAAATAACCTCAAAGTTTGGTTCTCTCTGAACAGGTCACGAGACTTTTACCAGCGTGACAGACACGGAGGCCGAGAAGGATTACCAGGCGTTCAAACACCACACGGAGCAGATACACGTGTCACTCACCACTGTCAGCCTGCAGGAGAACAACGACCGCGCCGGTGAGCTGCATATGCAAGAAGCGTAATAGTTTTTAGGGTTCCGTACCTCAAAAGGAAAAAACGGAACCCTTATAGGATCACTTTGTTGTCCGTCTGTCTGTCTGTCTGTCAATACCCTTTTTCTCTGGAACGCATGGACGTAGCAGGGTGATATTAATATCAAATATTCAGGCCTGCGGTCCCTTGAAGCTGTGAAAAAATCAACCTTCTAAGTCAACGCAATCAAAAGATACAGTCATTAAAAAGGTTGATTCCATACAAATTACTGTTCCCTGAAAACCTAAAGGGTACTTCCAGTTGTCCTAGAAACTTGAAATTTGGTATGAAGGTAGCTCTCATAGCACACCCACTCAAAAAATTCTCAAAAAGTAAAATTTTTATGTCGGTCTGTAGATTTCTCAGACCAATATAAGACCCCACACTGCGTACATTTTGCTTAGGAACAGGTAAGTCTAGTGGTTTGACCTATGGCCTCTCAAGCAGAGCTTCGTGGGTTCGACTCTGACTCAACCTCGTATATAAACTTTGACGAAATTGGAAAAACCACTTTATGTTCGCGGTCTAGAGTAGTTATTCCAATTTCGTCAAAATTTACATACGAAGTTGGGTCAGAGTACCGTCGATTTGTAATTGAACACTAGTTTTTTTTCCGGTGAAGGAAAACATTGTGAGGAAACCTGCACACACCTGCGAAGCAATTCAATAGTTCCCAATCTGCACTGAACCGCACGGAACCCCAGCCCCCTCATCCTGAGTATCGTAACCTCCCATCGTAAAAACGGCTGCGGATGATGATGACTATGACGTGATGAAAAATCTTAAACTTTTCCAGCGGTGGTCCGGTCGCTGTGGAACGTGTCTGATCGCATTATCCTGGGCGAGAAGATGCTTCGCGACGCGCAAGACAAGTGGGCGTCTCCAGCACCCAAAGGCAAGCCACCGCCCGACACACCAGGTCAGTAGCCAATAGTACCGCCACTGCTTTACAGCCCAGGAGCCCAGCCAATAGCCATAGCCCTTAATTTGGCAGTGTACAGCATGATGGACTTGGACAGTACATGGCACAAACGTCATCAATGAATTTTTCTGCCGTTCAAAATTATGTCATAATCCAATGTCACTGAATGTCAAATGTCATTAGCAATAGAAGTTTACTCAAAACATTTTTGTTTTGAACCATCATCAATATCTATAGCGGTCTTTTTGTATTTTTATTTTATTACACATTTTTTTAGTAGGTATAAAATCAGAAGAGACTAGAATTCAGGTTTTCACTTTTTAGTTCTGCCAAATTGAGGTTTAAGATAAGTAATTGTACATGCAAAGAATGTTTTGACGGTACTCTGACTCAAAACCTCGTATATGAACTTTGATTAAATTGGAATAACCACTTTAGGTTCCCGGTGGTGGTCTAGAGTGGTTATTCCAACTTCGTCAAAGTTTATATACGAGGTTGAGTCAGAGTACCGTCGATATACTAACGTAAAAAGAAATGACACTGACACATTATTTTATCCTTTTTTTAAATGGGTAAATCAACTTTTCTCTGCCACTCGTTGCCATGGAGATGTCCCCTGGGTCACTCGTCTAAAATAATATTTTCTAAGGCACCAATCCATCAAACGTTAGGAGCTTCGACAGTTATTTGCCAATTCATTCATGCTTCATCTCCTAAACATGCAAATCCTGCCTTAAACTTTGTTGTGTTACTCAGGGGACATCTCCATGGCAACGAGTGGCAACGAAAAATTGATTGGCCCAAATGCATTAGTAATTCCCATCATCCGACCTTGTTAAAACTCACTTAGGACCGTCTCTAAAATAACTCGATCTGAAGTCAAGAAATTAATGCTACTTATTAAAATTAAAATAATTGGGTTTTATCAAGGTTTTATTATTATTGACAGTTGAAGACAAATCGGACGTGGAAGAGTTGTCAGGGGAAGCCGTCGAAAGTTCAGGTAGAATCTTTTTCAAATATTTGTTTGAAAATGAATGATTACTATAAAAATAATTTAGGAACAACTTATGTGTTTTCAGAGAATACGAAAGATGATAAGGAACATACCGGTAAGTCTTGTTTTATTGAGAAACGGATATTTTTTTAGTGAATGCAGATAAAAAATATTGTCATCAAACAGCCATAGTTAGATAAGAAAAGTTATTCGGCAACCATGACTACGCCAAATACAGAGAAACAAATATCTTACAAGTTATACTTACACATAGAATAAATTGTAACGGCATAACCGCGATAAGGCGTCGACTCAGCGTGTGCTGCCGGCGTTACTGCGGCAGCGCTGACATTCTGCCGGAACCGACATTATTATCTGACAACAGTAATATTAGACATAATTGAAACGAGATATTGACCGCGATTACCTTATAGGTTTGAATGCGGGTAGTCAGAGTCCGGTCTGCGCAACATTAGTATCTACCCTCGTTTCGTCAGTTTGCCCGTGATCATGATGCATGTAACTGCATCGAAATATCGGGAGCTCATCAAACCTATAAGACCGTTTTCATTATGTCTAATGCAATTAAATCATTAAAAACTGTTAAAAACTATTTTTCAATTATTTTTGATATCTGGGCATTTTCAGAAAACAGTGTACCATTTTTGCCAAAAAAGTCCTGAATTTTTCCATAGAAAATTCATTTGTCAGTTTTGGGACGGTCCATATAGAATGTATGTAAAAAAAAACGCATCAGAAAAAATTGCCAAAAAAATGCGGGACACTTTTTTTTTACGAACTAAAAAACAATTACTTTGCTCACCCGCGACCACTAATGACAAATAGTTATATCTGTGCGGCAAATGTATGTTTCCATGCAAATGTATGTTGCATGTTTTTTTTATTATCGAAATAGATAGTCCATGTGAAAGTAAATGGTACACTGTTTTCTGAAAATTTCCATCTATCCCCATTTTGTTTCAATTAAAAATAGGTACAGAGGAGGACGAAGAGAAAGGCGACAAGAAAACAGTGCGTCAGATACTATCGCAGCTGCTCTCCAACAAAGAATCGTCGAATCAGGTACAACTAGAATATCATGTTTGCTAGGGGGTTACCACACTAATCGATCGATCGATTATGATCGATTACTGTGGTAGCTTTCGATCGACATCGATTGATTGGTGTTGTCTAGTAGAAACTATTGATCGAAGTCGACTGTCGTTCTCATTTGACTCAGTTGACTGTCATTCTACCATCGGTCGATTATCGATCGTGTGTAAAAACTAAAGTATCTAATTTATCAATGTGCGTATGAGTATACACGTGACTAAATGCTGTTTGTTGTCTGACGTGACGTGTCGTGTCGTGACACGTCAAAGGCATATCGATTTCATACTTTTAGTATGGTGAGAGAGCGATATACAAATACAAATCTCATTGAGTGTTATTTTGAAATTGCTGGCACTGACTTGCTAACACCATGGACTTTGGGGTCTAATATAAAATTCACGAAAAATGTGTCCCACTACAACACGTCATTTTTCAATTACAGCCATACGAGGGCTGTTTGATAAGTACCCGTTTATGGAAAAAAAATTTTTTTTTTTTTTTTATATATGCATTTATTTTTCTACGTAGTCACCTTTTAACTCTATACATTTGTTCCACCTATACTCAAGCTTCAATAAACCATCCAAAAAGTATGATTTTGGAAAATCATTAAAATAGGCCTCTGTGGCGGCAATGACTTCGTCATTTGATCCAAATCGCTTGCCTCCGAGCCATTTTTTAGGTTGGGAAACAAAAAGAAATCGCATGGGGCCAAATCTGGAGAATACGGGGAGTGAGACAATAGTTCGTAGCGTAACTGTGCTAATTTAGCCGTCACAACTCTGGACGAATGAGCCGGGGCGTTGTCGTGATGAAACAGTACTTTTTCTTTTTTAAATGGGGTCATTTGTCCTTCAACACAGCGTCAAATTCATCCAATAAATTGGCATAGTACTGCCCTGTTATTGTTTTTCCCTTTTCTAAATAGTCAATATGTATAATACCCTGCGAATCCCAAAAAACGGTCGCCATGACCTTTCCAGCCGATGGGACGGTTTTTGCTTTCTTTGGAGCAGGTTCACCCGGTAAAATCCACTGCTTCGACTGCTCTTTCATTTCCGGGATGTAGTGGTGGACCCACGTTTCGTCCACGGTCACGAAACGACGCAGAAACTCCTTCGGGTTACGTTTAAACACGGCCAAACACTGCTCCGAAGTAGTCAGTCGGTTCCGTTTTTGCTCCTCCGTGAGTAAACGCGGCACCCACCTCGCCGATACTTTCTTCATACCCAATTTTTCTTCTAATATGTGTTGTACCCTCTCGATTGAAACGTTTACAGCATCAACGATTTCTCGAAGTTTAATTCGGCGGTCGGCTAAAACGATATTTTAAATTTTCTTAGCCATATCGTCTGTAGTCACCTCAACTGGCCGGCCTGGGCGATCCTCATCAAAGACGGTTGTTCTCCCCCGCTTAAACTCGTTATACCAATATCTGACGGTTGTCATAGAAGGAGCACATTCATGGTAAACCGCTTGCATTCTTACTTTTTTTTCATCACATGTTTTTCCTTCCAGAAATAAGAATCTAATTACAGACCGATACTGTTCTTTCTCCATTTTAACAATTTTAAGTTCACGCCTTCACTGAATCGTTGTCAAATGAGAAAAAAAAAAACAAAATAATGCAATTTTTTTTTAAATTTCCCGCCTCTGAAAAATGGCTTAAAAAGGTGGTATACTTATTTGCGGCCAGTGATATTAATATATTTAGAAAACGGGTACTTATCAAACAGCCCTCGTACGTATGTGTGGTGTGAGCAAGGAGTGCTTATGAGGACTAAAGAGCATGGGGGGACTGAAATGATGAATTGTTCCAGAGCGGTATGATAATATCCAGCGGATTAGTGCCAGTGGTGGTGATGGCGGGCGAGATCGGCTCGGTCATAGCGGCCACGCTGGCGTCCGTCACCTACCAGCGCTCGCACAGGGCCCAGAGGCACAGGTCAGCTCAGTAGACACCAGTCAGCAAGGGATGACACCAGGGGGGCTCCGCCCACCTGCACATGTAGCACGCGCGCCATTTTGTCGCTTGTCGCGCAGTGCGTCCCTTTCACAGTGATGGAATCAGTGAAGGGCGCACTGAGCGACAAGGGACAAAATGGCTCGCGTGCTACATGTGCAGGTGGGCGGTGTCAGTAGACATTCAGTGGCGTAATAGTAATGAGTGGCATCCGGTGAGGAAACATGAAACGCGCTCGACGGGGGGAAAGAAAGAAACCCAATTGACTTTAGCGTCAAAAGGCGCCCAGAAAAAAAACACCCTAGGTCACACAAATCACGGCTGACTCTCACCTACTCATGTGGCTTGTCTATTGCGTATTGCTTATTGTCTAACGCACTCGGCGACGCTTCGGGATTCGCCATCCTTTTTTGTCTAATGGTCCAAAATCGTGCGGAAAGAGGGGGCGAATGTCAAAGCGAAGCCGAGCGCGTTGGGCAATAAGGCCTCTGGTGTGTCTACTGTAATCATCTAATCATCGCCTACGTGGACTGTGAAGACAATGAGTAGCTAACTAATGCTTAGGACGACGTTCTGCCAATCACTATTCTATACGCCACTATTGAATTTTCTAAAGAAAACAATACTTAATACAACTTTCAAATCTCTTCATAACATCTGCCTGGAGAGAGAGAGATTAATGTTTTGAGTTACCTATGATATTGTTGATTGTTAACATCCTGCAGCAATCAGACAGAGCAAGAGGAGGGTGAGGCGAGTGCGGGGAAGGACAAGACGGACGGAGACAAAAATAAGGCGGCCAAGTCGAATGACCACATCGAAGTTCTGCTCAAGGTACGTCGACGACTTTATCTCTAAAACATACAATGACAATGCAAAGAAAAATTCGTTAAGCAGCTGGACTTGAACCAGCAACCTCGGTAATCCGTACCACGCTCCACCAATTAAGCTATACTTAACGTTGGTGTACCTAACGAATTTTTCAATGCCTTGTGTCATATTTTTATTTGGAAGATCTCTCCTCAGCGCCATCTATGAGTAGCTTAATCAAGCAGCTCACCCACTACGGAACTTCTACAGTTACGCATTAGTGGCAAGAGATGGAGCTATTTTTCTGAATCAATGAAAATAATCGATTTATTGATTATTTTTGTTTTTATTTTTATGAAACATTCATAGAATGAAATTCAACATACAATGACAATGCAAAGAAAAATTCGTTAAGCAGCTGGACTTGAACCAGCAACCTCGGTAATCCGTACCACGCTCCACCAATTAAGCTATACTTAACGTTGGTGTACCTAACGAATTTTTCAATGCCTTGTGTCATATTTTTATTTGGAAGATCTCTCCTCAGCGCCATCTATGAGTAGCTTAATCAAGCAGCTCACCCACTACGGAACTTCTACAGTTACGCATTAGTGGCAAGAGATGGAGCTATTTTTCTGAATCAATGAAAATAATCGATTTATTGATTATTTTTGTTTTTATTTTTATGAAACATTCATAGAATGAAATTCAACATACAATGACAATGCAAAGAAAAATTCGTTAAGCAGCTGGACTTGAACCAGCAACCTCGGTAATCCGTACCACGCTCCACCAATTAAGCTATACTTAACGTTGGTGTACCTAACGAATTTTTCAATGCCTTGTGTCATATTTTTATTTGGAAGATCTCTCCTCAGCGCCATCTATGAGTAGCTTAATCAAGCAGCTCACCCACTACGGAACTTCTACAGTTACGCATTAGTGGCAAGAGATGGAGCTATTTTTTCTGAATCAATGAAAATAATCGATTTATTGATTATTTTTGTTTTTATTTTTATGAAACATTCATAGAATGAAATTCAACATACAATGACAATGCAAAGAAAAATTCGTTAAGCAGCTGGACTTGAACCAGCAACCTCGGTAATCCGTACCACGCTCCACCAATTAAGCTATACTTAACGTTGGTGTACCTAACGAATTTTTCAATGCCTTGTGTCATATTTTTATTTGGAAGATCTCTCCTCAGCGCCATCTATGAGTAGCTTAATCAAGCAGCTCACCCACTACGGAACTTCTACAGTTACGCATTAGTGGCAAGAGATGGAGCTATTTTTCTGAATCAATGAAAATAATCGATTTATTGATTATTTTTGTTTTTATTTTTATGAAACATTCATAGAATGAAATTCAACATACAATGACAATGCAAAGAAAAATTCGTTAAGCAGCTGGACTTGAACCAGCAACCTCGGTAATCCGTACCACGCTCCACCAATTAAGCTATACTTAACGTTGGTGTACCTAACGAATTTTTCAATGCCTTGTGTCATATTTTTATTTGGAAGATCTCTCCTCAGCGCCATCTATGAGTAGCTTAATCAAGCAGCTCACCCACTACGGAACTTCTACAGTTACGCATTAGTGGCAAGAGATGGAGCTATTTTTCTGAATCAATGAAAATAATCGATTTATTGATTATTTTTGTTTTTATTTTTATGAAACATTCATAGAATGAAATTCAACATACAATGACAATGCAAAGAAAAATTCGTTAAGCAGCTGGACTTGAACCAGCAACCTCGGTAATCCGTACCACGCTCCACCAATTAAGCTATACTTAACGTTGGTGTACCTAACGAATTTTTCAATGCCTTGTGTCATATTTTTATTTGGAAGATCTCTCCTCAGCGCCATCTATGAGTAGCTTAATCAAGCAGCTCACCCACTACGGAACTTCTACAGTTACGCATTAGTGGCAAGAGATGGAGCTATTTTTCTGAATCAATGAAAATAATCGATTTATTGATTATTTTTGTTTTTATTTTTATGAAACAT